>JAAAKL020001594.1:0-29999 GCA_010016065.2 Carybdea cf. marsupialis auct. non (Linnaeus, 1758) | reverse complement strand
TGTACGAAAGCGTACAAGGGGGGAGGGGGTAAAAAATCGTCAAAATTGAGCGTACGTACTTTTTGAATGACCCCCTACATACTACGCTGATTCATTGCCTCGTGATATTAAGGACTGTGTCTTAGGAACAAGAAGTGCTGGTTTAGATTAGTATGTTGCATACGTAGGGGAATCTAGTCATATACGGCAAGGGTCTCGTCATGTGAGCGATATTGGAGTACGTCAAACAAATTTGTTAGGAAACTGGAAGGCATAAAAATAAACCTTCCTAGTTACTACTAGCAGGGCGCTACTGATGTTTTAACCAAGACTCCTAGTTTCAAAGGGTTTTCTGTGCGCTTAGACCTGAAATTAAGGCGACCTGGGTCCCAAACATTGGTATTGAATCTATACTCCCCCCCCCTCCCCTCCGCAAAACAATCGCGCTAAACGACTGGTAGATGAAAAGGCGAGATCACTTTCTTTTCCTATAAGAATGACTCTGGAGTGTAAGATAAGAATATGCAATCTCGGCCCTACCCGATTCGATCAGTCCTAGATAGTCTCCCTTGTAAATAGCTTGTTTTGTTTGAATATCTGAGGCTGCGGTTCGCTTTTTGCTAATCCTTGTCGCTTCTCTTGCCTTAGTTAAACCTAACCACTAGGCTACTAACATCAAGGAGATTTTGGACTCATTCCCAGAAGGAAATTCTGTCATGCTTATTTCCGTTTTAGCGAACTTGATATGTACTTCGTACCACCTGTAAACCTAGTGCAATGGTACCAACAGCCTATTTTAATGAAACATTGTGCTGGTTCTGTCAACAGGTTGCTGGTCCTTTAAGTACAACAGCACAATATCATTGCACCAAGTTTGATGTAGTTGTGGATATGTATGTATACATAGACCCGTTATCATCTAAGGTCTCTAAGATAGAGTATCAACACATTTACAGTTTTACAAATTATTATTTGTACTTGAGGATCACTAACATTCTCGAAGCTACTAAGATCCAACTCGTATCTCGTTTTCTTTACTTTGATATCGATCAATGAGGTTCTACTGCCCAGTTTATCATTTACCATCTCCAATCTCAGCTGCAATTCGTATTCTTATTATCTTGAAAGGTGAATCGGATTGTCAATCAGGTTATTTTATCGGTGGACACCTAAGCTCTAACTGAAGCTATGCAGATGATATCGCTCTTCTCAACTACTGCCCAAATAAACTCCAGAACTTTCTTAACTATTGTTAAATACTTGGCAGGAATAGACTTGTACGTCAATGTGTCCAAAATTGAGTTTATGACAACTGATCCAATGGCAAATATTTCCCTCAATATTCACGGAAAACCTCTTGAAAAAGCTCATGAATTTGTGTATCTTGGCCTCAAACTCTCAAATAGAAACGATGGTATGGCGGCAATAAAAGACAGAATCGGACATGGATGGGCTGCTTTGAAGAAAAATTAAACCATATCGACTTTAAAAAGAACACCTTATCATCTGAAAGCACGTATCTGCAGAATATTTGTCACCCCTGTTCTCCGCAATGGCCTTGATTGTGTGAACTGGACAAGTAAACTTCTTCGAAGGTGGAAACCTTGCAAAATGATATTATGAGATTAATGACCAACCACAAACTCATTGGACAAATTAAACTTGACTACTTGCCTAAGACAACTAACCTTACTCCAACCAACTCAATTATCTATAGCAAAGTGCTTGAACTTTATTTTTACATCAAAAGATCTGATGGTGATTTTGCAAGACACTGTTTCAAAAGAATAGTTGCAGCTAAGAGGAACAAGGAGATACAAAAAGAAGAAATGGAGAGACAATGTTTCTGAATGGACACCTTTAAACTATGATGACCTCAACTACGCCGCAAGAGATAGAGGTCTATTTAAGGAAATTTTCTATGTGTTTGCACAGTGTAGCCTAGCTGAAGATGGTTAAAGATTATTCAAATTGTACTTGTCGAGTTAAGTAGTAGTGGCATAGTGGTAGAGTGTCAGACTCACGCTCCGAGGGAAATCGAACCGACCCTGAGCTTACCTGCCACGATCCCTAAGGTACTGTGTTCTGTCATCTGTTATCGTGTAGTTGGAAACTATGTTTCGAGAGATAGGACAGAGGGGAGACTACATGCATGAATAGCAAGAATAGCAAGCATAAAATAGCATGAAGAGTAAGCATAAAAAGTAATCACGAATGGATTGTCACCCGAAAAGGAAAAGTAACCCGTTCCTAGAAGTGGCTTCGGCCTTGATCAGGGTGAATACAGTTTTAAAAAAGTACAGTATCCCCGCACCTAGTTTATCTCCATTCTTTCCTTTTTGTCTTATATTTGATTTCCAGTTAACAAGAAGAGAAATGGTTTGAATTAGTGTATTTTAGACTTTTTGATGAAGGCCATTGAACTAGAGGGAAACTTTATATCGTCTACGTATGTCATGCTAATGCCTTCATCCCAAACCCCTTCCCCGCGTTTCATACGTCATAAGGGGATTCTTCTAGACACCTAAACGGTGTGGGGTCACAAGCTAAAAGGCCCGACCCTAAATCCGCTCAACTTTCTCGTTACAGGTACGCCACTACAGATCCTAGGCTTCAATATTTAATGAGGGGGAAGCGATAGATACCTCTCGCCATGGTTCTGGACTTGGTAAATTAGAGTTTACTTGTCAAACAAATTCAACCTTTCAAAAACCTGTTGAAACAGCTGTTTAAACACGAATTTACAATATGATGTGAAGCTAAAGTTTGTAAGAGAAATCAGTGGCTTTGGAGCTCCCATATTCGTAGTAGACATGGGTTACGGGCTGTGGTTGCGATGTACGTTCTAGCAGCAAACATTCGATAACCTACCCTTCGAATGCAGCACATCAACACGTGTTTATTTTAACTCCTTATAGGGTTCTTGGTTGTTCAAATATAGTACAGTTTTATTACGCCCCAGCCCCAGTTGACTTGTTTGGTGGTTTTACTGTTTATCCAGAAACGCTTGGGAGGCGACTACCCGTCAGGGACTTAAAATCGAGAGAATGTTGATATTCGTAAAACGTAAAAGTTAACACCAGTTGACTTGTGTTCAGAACTATGGAATTGTCTACGAATTATAAAATTTATAACAAACTGTAATTTGAAGAGTTGATTTTTAGTACAAAACTTGAAAAGTGCGTTAAGTAACGGATCCGTTTTGCCAAAAACTTTCGCCAGACACTGGTCATATGAGTTGTCTGGAGTACAACACGTCCGTGAAAAATGTAGAGGAAATGTATAAATTGTAACACTTTGCAGAAAAGAAAATTGTACGAGTTACAAGTTGTAAACAGATTTTTTGCCTACGGAGCGGTAGCTGTCTTGTAGTAATTTTAGCTTCCAGAGCGGTAAGATGCAAAAAGAACATGCTCTTGCTAATTCCTCCCAAAAGGGATCCTTCGGGCAGTCGTCGGCATAAGCGTATTATTCCATCAAATATTTGCTGTTTTGCTTAGTCACTTTTCGTAAAATAAATGGTGTTACTTTTGCAATCCCGATTAGATAAAATATTCGCTACTTGATTACCTTTGTTTATGGCAGCCAGCTTATGTTGCGCATTTCTGCTCTTTAATTTCAGCCTCAGATGGTTTGTTGGCTGGCTCTCGCGGCGGCATCCTGATTTGTTTACGAAGAAACTTTCAGAGTGATAGGTTTTGCTTCTCCTTGGGTTACAGTCAGGATTTTTTTGGGTAGAATATACAACAAGCTCGTGGGAAAATTTTAAGCCTCGCATGCCTCTTTCCCCTTTTCTGAGTTTAGTAAAACCTTTTCCAGATAGACAAGGCAGTCAACCGATCCGCATTTGGGGTCACACGAACATGATGGCGTTTTCCGGGTGCCCATTTTCAAGTAAGATGTTTTAATTGTTGCTTATTCTCCATCGAGCTTAGTGTAATTGCTGTCTTGTCTTAGACTAATTTACATTGTGACAGCATTTGATTTTGCTAAAGGTTCCTCCACCTAGATTTTAAGTTTAATGGAAAGGGTAAACAAGCACACGTCCTTCAGTCCTTTGGTGGATGCGTTGTTAGCATCATGATTCCCTGTGTAATGTCAACAAGATTTCTGTTATGTTCATGTTCACTTCCGTTATTTGTGAATGGAGCAACTTGAGATGGGATAAAGCAAAAACCGTTTTGCAGTTGATTTACCATGTTTGTTTTTGTGTAACCCATTTTAGTCCAAATGCACACTTATTCAACTAGGACAAAGGCAAGCTTATTCATCCACTGCAAACTCTGCTTTCGTTTGTCTTTTTTAAGACAAAATGTTTTGTACTTCGTGAGAGCTTGAAGTTCGTACAGTCTGGGTTCAGAGTTTCCAAGATACAATACTCGAAATGTAATGAGAACTAAGTAGTGAGGAAGCTAGACAGTTTTAAGGAAATTGGATCAATCCAACGGTAAGTACTAGGTGTGAACATCACTCTAAGTGGATCCAGGTCGCTGTCAGAGCGTCCAAACAAGGAAGTTTCCATTTTGCCTGTTTGTTTTTGGGCATAAATCCATTCAAGGTATTCTTATCATAGTATCTGCGGTTTTATCGCTAGTTGATGCTTGATTTTTAGGTCCGGTTTATCTTCAACTATTAGAAGAACACACTGTATGCTCGGACAGTGGCTGCGTGTTATGACCGATTTCCCTGACAGCATGTCTAGTACGGGTAGCTGTAGAAACTTGAAATTTAACAGCTTTCAAGTTAAGCCGGAAACAGAGCGTTTTATTCAGGGAGTCGAAGTAGCCCGGTCGTTCTGTACTGAATTGGGATTTTATTAAGTCGTATCTTGTAAAAGTGAATGGTATCATCAACTATATGAGTCTGTCCATCGTATATTTTTGTTTGGGATTCTGACTTTTAAAAAATAAAGTACAAGGCTGTTGATTTCAATAGTACAGATACTGACGTGGGGTTTGGTCAGCAGCCCCCTTCCCATTGTATGATTCTGTATGGTCCTCAGCACATTTTAATAATATCGGAGGCAATGCTGATATAATCGAGTGTTAAGGGGGCATTAGTGAAATCATACAAGTTGTTAGACCATCGTTATCACATTGTTAACTTGTGCTCGAGGCACGGACCAGTAAATAGTCATGTTAATCACAGGCGGCGTTTGGAATCGCTTCTTATGATGAAATTTTGGACTTAAGATAAAAGTTATAAGTTATATAGGAGTTCCTTTTGAAAATTGTCGGTCCTATGTTATGATGTTATTGGAGATTGGAACCTAAATTGTCTATCCATGTTTAGGATCATGTCTGATACCTTTCCATATTGCTTGTCACATATCGAACCAACAGATGCACGAAGGAAGCTAAGTGGGCTGCCTGACTCTCTACTGAGACAAGAATCTTTAATGTAATGTATAAAAAATTATTGTGACTCCTTCTCAGTTACAAATCGCTCATGGTCTTTAAGTACCATTCGTCCGTGGTTGTAAGTGTTGCGAAGGATTTTGTTGGTTAAGTCACTCTAAGGGAAAATCGCCCAGTCTCTTGTTTTAACAGATATTCATAACAAGTCCAATCATTTAGCGTAGATCGTGTTCGTTTCTGTAGTAGGTGATTTACTCCCACAGAGTACCAGTAGAGTGTCTGGCAATCCTTCTTTTAAACTTTCAAGCAAGATCTGGCTTAGTGAACCGTGCGATAGCTTGCAGTATAGCCCAGAAATCACTGACAAGGAGTTAAATCTGTGTTAATCACTAGGAATCATTTCTTAATCTCTATATTTCAACAGAATGAAAAGCTTTTAGAGACAAAAGTAGCATAAAATCAACATAATAAAGCATAATCAATGTAGATGTGTTTATATATATATATATATATATATATATATATATATATCCATCAATATATCCTCGAGTTTGAGAGGAATGGGAAAATCTGTGCTACTGCCTGGGATTGGAGAAGATTCAAGGGCCAATTTGGAAAAGTTTGTTGTATGTTAGATGCGTGTCCATTTCTCATAATTTTGATGACAGCAGTGTTCGTAGTTGTTACAATACGTCAAGTGGTAGTGTAGTTGAGAATGGCATTATTTACCACTCTCCTTCCGAATGTCTGCACAGTTACTCAGACGTGTGATAGCACTTTAGCAAAGCTACCCCCAAACAATTCAGCTTTGAAGGTTGTGTACCCACTACATTTCATGTGATTAATTTTTGCCAGATGCATCCCATATTTTTTGTTTGCCCAAATGGATGCAGTTTTTCACATCAACATTTACGCCTAAGGTAGATGAAGATGCTGAAGTTTGTTACTTTTCTCCACTCCAGGATTTGGATTATGAGGGAGCAATAAGATTTTACTACGAGGATGGGAACCAGGAACTTACAAAAGCCATAAAGCTTACAAATAGAACAACTGTTGAAGAGCTTTTACCATCACTTATCGACAAATTTAATCTAAGGCATGATAAACAATATGCACTGTATATTGTGCATGAAAAAGATACCAAGCTTGGTAAGTAATCCTGTTTAGAATATGTTTCCTCAGCATGTTTTAATACTGTGTGATAAGGCCACACCGTGGATTTGAATATGTGACCCAAAGAAATGTAGTAAAGAAATGCTAGTATCATAAACCTGGAAATTCTCTCACAAATGTCAAAAACATCTATAGTCAATCATTTTTTGTTATGTAGACAATAAATGAATGGTGGTTATTTTTAAAATATTCTGTTAAACATTTGGGGAAATAGCAGAAACATAAAATGTCTCCTAAAATATAAGTTGCTATATAGCCAAATGAGTATAATATCCTAGCAGTTTATGTTGTTTTAAAATCAATAACTGCTATTAAGATGGACTGAAACAGGTCTGTTTTTATTGTCTATCAAAGCAATTTTTGTGTTTATTTATTCATTGATTGCTTGACAGAACAATAAAAGGCATCATAACCACTCAGAATGGCTGTAGGTCGTGAAAGCAGTAAAATATGAACTTTATTAACATTTACCTCTTGGTGTGATCTGATTGATCTGATGTGTCACTTTGGCTACATGAAATGTATGAATATGTGAATTTTTAATTTGTATAATTAATGGACAATAACAGGCTAGCATGTATAGATAGATAGATATATTTTGTGGTATAGGTAGGTATGTTTATATTTTATTTGCAGCACTTTGCTCATTTAGGAACATAGAAAACATAGCTGTTCATTCTTTCATGCATCAGATTGGTGTCCGTATTGGAATTTTTGTATATTTTTTAATGATTTTTGATATACAAGTTTAACAATATTTGTTTTATTGTAGTGAAACCTCATAAATTACACTTGTATTAATAAGAAGATATTGTGAAGGACAAATTATATTATTTGATGTTAGTTAGACGTCAAATTCTTTATTTATAAGTTGTTCATTTTTCTATTTTGATAGAGACGTAAATATAAACAGATGTTTATGTTTGATTATGACTTTTACATCAGTGGAAAGATGAGGTCTTTCAGATTTTTTAGTTGCAACAGTTATTCTTAATTCTAATAATGTTGACACAGCTGTGAAACAAACAGAAAAATAATGCAGTTCATGCTTCCAAGGTATAGCACCATTATGCACAACATACTGGATGTAACCCAGTTGCAGGTTACCATTCATATGACATTCTGCATATTGTGATTTGAGTTGTGGGCAAATACCACCCCTAAACTGAACAGTACTCTTCCTTTACCTTTCATAGGCCTCTGTGCTATACATGTTCAGTAATGATATGGTTTGAGAAGTGGTGGTTTTTGGTCTTCTTTCTTGTGACAGGTGATGGGAACTGATTGCTTGAGCACCTTATGAGTGTGCAGGTCTGCAAGCAGGCTTCTTGCCACCTTCCTTAGCTTCAAAAAAGCTTACATTGTTATATTTTTTATTTTTTTCATTTATTTTTAATTTTATTCAGATTTTATTGATTAATGTATTAATATATTGCCACTTGCCCTGTTTTACTTACAGTTACATCAGGCTTGATTTTTAGTAGGTTGTGTATTTGTTTTGTTTTTTAGAGAGAGAGAGGGGGGGGGTGTTTGTTTGTGTATTTATTTTATTGTTATTGTTGTTGTATTATGGCAAAATAAATACATACCTACATCTGGTCCCCAACTAGGTTGAGTTGAATGTCAGGATCCTGGAATCCTTGAGACAACTTATCTTTTGATATATCCTCTACAGTTTACATCATGGGCACATCCAGGGCACTAGAAGATACACCTGCACACACTTACCCTTCCACAATCAGATACACTGAGTGGTCAAGTACTTTCAGCAAGATCCTGGGGCATTTTATGTAGTGTTGAACAGGCAACCATAGTGTATCGTCAGACAGTAGGCAGTTAATAGATTCAAGGACTGTATCCTTGGTTTCATTGTAAGGGAGCGTCTAGTGGTGTGGCTGATGTCATTGCAAACATACTCATCCCAACATTAGCAGCTGGATTATGCTGCCCTTGCCAGTGGCCATAGCAACTTCAGTGTAGTGTGTGTAGAGATAAAGAAATATGAAGTAGGACCTATCTTTACTTTGGCTTCTTGACTTTTTTCTACTTGTGTCATTTTTGGGGAAAGGTAAGCTTACCACTCAGAGTGAGCAAGATGTAGCTAAGATTGGCAAAGGATCAATTGTAGCCTACACATTGTGAAGCCACCACTAAGAAGTCCATTACATGTCGATGATTGATGATGAGTTAACGTTATCAGTTTTCTTTACAGTTGTAAGCATGTGATTAATTTTTTCCCATTTACATGTACCACTTTCATTGTTACTTTCACTCTGCCATTGCTCTTTGATCTATGATAGACAATTAGGGTAATATTTGTAGAAGCATATTTTGTAAAAGTAGCCATAAATGTGTGCCATTTGATATAAAAGTGGGGCAGGGCACCATGAAACCCAAATCTGTGGAATTGAATGACATTTGGCAAGAAGGAAGATTATCTAACACTAAGAGAACTTTAATTCCTTAATCCTTTACTACAAGTGTTGTCCAAAATAATATATCATAGTAAGAAGTATGTTATTGCATATTGGGGCATTCCGTGGAATAGTCTACCATCCAGGTGTTTTATGAAATAGTAGTATTAGCCAGATTGAATATATATTGAGTGAAGGCATACCTTATGTTGCTAAAATTGGAAGAAGAAAATTTAATTCTTTAGTTTTACAATTTGTTTTGGCAGATTTTATAACACCCCTGTTATGTTTGCTCAACTGGAAGGTTGTAGGGCTATATTTAAATTCTCTTTTCTTCTAGGCTATTATAAAGAAAATAACAAAGATATTTTATTCTCATAGAGATATTTTGCTCCTGATTGTCACAAACCTGACCATAGAATACTCAAAATGGCACTTCAACAGTGTCTACCATCTTGAACTTTCTTTGCTAACTCAAGGGACTAATGTAATTTATCTTTGATTCTCAATGATATTCAAAAAAAAGTTTGGTGACTTGAAGAATGCTGCTGGGGAGGGAGTCACTATATGTCAAATTGCCAAGTAAAAATTACATTTGCCACCCATTAATGTTGGGAAAAGCAACCTTCCAAAGATTATAGATTGAAATTATGCCTTGTCCCAATGATATTGCACCTCAGATATTTGGCATATTTTAAGCCACAACACCTATTGGTGGCCATTTTGAACAAAATTCCTATCATACTTTTTGTTCAATTCTGCACTTAGTCCAGATTGCCCAAACTGAAGTATGATGATATACCATTTCATTACTCAGGGAATCCAAATGTAAATAATGAAAGACTTTAAAACTATCACAGGAAAAGTTTTATACACTTAAATATATAGCAATGTGTTTTTTTCTAAAAGTCTGACCACTACCTGAACATGGACCCATTTTTGCTAGAGCAAGGTCAATGCTTGACACATCTGATTTTCATCAAACTTTGCATGTGTACTTAGTTTACAGACATGAGGATGAAATATAAACTAGGAGATTTATCAAGGGGTAGGGATATGTATAGCTGAATCTGAAGGAGTGAATATCTTTAGTAATTTTACAAATGCTGTAGTAAAATGTATTGCCAATGGAATAATGAAATCTTCCCAATAGGGGTGAAATTTGAAAAAAATTCTAACCTTTAGATGTGGTGTCATTTATATGGCTGTACCGTCAATGAAACTCCCCCCCCCCTCATTCTATACACCTTTTTTCTTAATGACCATCAACCTATTTACACAGGTGACCATTCTCAGAGATCCATACTGTTTGTATCCGATGATACTCATTGACTGTGTATACAAATGTCACACCTTTCATTCAGTGATTTTTACAAGAAGCTGTTAGTGTATGCGGTGGGAAAGTGTGACATCACGATTTTAAACATTTTTGAATTAAAGGGAAAAAACTAAATTTTCTTGTTACCCTACTAGTGAGAATGTCAATGGCCAAAATGGAGAGTGATACCCTTTCCCAACATAGAGATATCAGGTTTCAAATTATTGAACTTCTCCAAGAAAAACCTATTGTTTAATGCTGGTTCCTAACTTAAGGAACCAAGGAATATCAACAGAGTTTTGACCAGAGATTTTTTGAGATTCAAACACCTCTAATATAAAGACCATATACACGACAGGTCTTGTATTTTGGGAAACAGCCTATTCAAAGCTTGCCTTTCGAATTTCGATAGTCAGATTGTACTATTT
Source organism: Carybdea cf. marsupialis auct. non (Linnaeus, 1758) (assembly GCA_010016065.2). Classification (NCBI taxonomy): domain Eukaryota; kingdom Metazoa; phylum Cnidaria; class Cubozoa; order Carybdeida; family Carybdeidae; genus Carybdea; species Carybdea cf. marsupialis auct. non (Linnaeus, 1758). The sequence continues at coordinate 19,330 of JAAAKL020001594.1, read as the reverse complement.
CTAAAACTTTTGATTTATGATGTCATCACTTTCCCTCCCTATACATACATATGGACTTGTTGGTGCATAAAAATCATCAACCCATTGACACTTATCCTTGTTATCCTTGTGAGAAAACAGTATAAGGATTTACAGTGTAAAGGATATGGTGCCAGAAGAGCGTTAGTCAGAGAGGACAGAACAACATACTCCCTTGTCCAATATAGAAATATCAAAAAGGAGAATGTTGTCAGGTGGAGCCTACAACACAATAATAGCTGGGCAGCCAAAGCCCCTCCACTTTTAGACCATCATTTTAGCAAATATATAAATGGATTGAAAATAGACTTCCCTCTTTGTGTATAGGTTATTTTATTTAACTACCAACTGCATGTAATTTGACAACACAAATTAAAACTTAGCTCCGTTTGAACAGTTAGAAGTAGTGAATGAAATTCTTGGCATTTGGTTTTTTAAACAGCTAATGGCAGCCTTAAAATCGCTAGTAATTTACCCACTTAAATCCTCAAATATTGAAAAATCATAGCTGTTGATAACATTTGCTACTATTAATGCTTCTACCATAGTCAACCCCTCAGGCCCGTAGGTGAGGGGCACAGGGGTATTGCTCCCAGTTATCAAATTTGTAGGAGCAATCCCTACTTAAGGAAAAATCTGAGCAAGTATTTGTTTGTAATTCAGTGTCCAGTTGTTCCTCAACTTCTGATAATCAATTTTAAATTGACTCTGTATCTGCCTATTAGTTGCCTGTTGCATAATAGAAGTTATTAAGAAATATAGGAACTGTGCCCCCCCCCCTGCTGCAATGTGCTGCCAGCTACTGACCTTAAACACCTGATTGATAAAGTCATGTGAAAAACCTCTATAAATGGAGATCTCCTTGTGGAATGATAAATTTGGACAGTCAACCTCCTTTTAAAGTAGATACATGCTGTGAAGAGTGTCACTATGAACAATTGAAAATTAGAATGTCCTCAAATAACGTGACCTAAAGTGAGTAAAGTGTGTCTAGAAAAGATGTCTTGGGTTAACTATTCATCATGATAGCTAAATCTCTTCACAACAAAAACTGCTGTGTGTGACTATATAACTGGAAAATGAACAATGCAGTTATGCAGTCCACTTAAAAATTCAAAACCAAACCATGTGTACTGATATTATCAATGCCTCTAATAATCACATCACATTGCAATTGTATGTGACAGTTAAGCCTCATAACCTCCCTCTCTTTTTAACTACTATCCTTGAGCTTCCTTCACCTCATCTATAAGAATTCTCATTGAAAAATTTAACAAGATAGTTGTGAAGGACAGAGATAATTTTGCAAAGGTCCTATGCTTTTGTTATAACATTTATAAGGAACTGCAACTTGTATCAATAGTTGTATGTACATACAGTGAATTGTTTTATGAATTGAATGTGTTGTGATGAGCTGCTAATGATAACTTAATTATTTTTAGTTTGGCATTATTATTATTTTGGTGTATTTACTATAGTAAATCTCATCTCTTTACATTTAGATGAAATATCCCTCTTCGATTCAGACTGCCCATTGACAATTGCTATCAATGCATTAAGGGTACCTCATTTTGTACTTCGAAGTAAACCAGTCAATAATGGACATCCTGGAGAGTCTACTGGCTCCACCTGTGAAAAAGACAGTGGATATCATGGGCACAATGGGCAGTTAACTCCCCCAGAATCACCTCATAAATCGAAGAACCCTTTGATATCATCAACTTCATTTGATGAAAGGCAGATAGTAGCAAAGAAAACTTCAGACACTTCATCAGCTGGTAGTTACCATACTGATGTAAGTAAGCCAGGATATAGACCAACTCGAACTTTGTCAGACTGCTCTAGTGGAGGATTTGCTTCTCCAGAGAAACATGTTTCAATTTCTCCACAGTTGAGTGACCGTACCTTTTATGAAGAAGTTGACAGTCCAGGAAAGGAACCAAGGAAGACAAAAAAAGCAACAAGATCAAAAAGCATCAAAGCAGTTGCATCAATGTTAAAGCGAAAGAAGCATACAAATAAAAAGCAAGGCTCAATTGAGCTATCAACTCACCAGGTTGCACCAGGAATTTTGAAAGTGTTTGGAGACCATGTTTCACCAGGGTCAAATTACAAAAGTGTACGGGCATCAACAATCTCTACATCACAGGAGCTTGTTAGGCAGGCTTTGGAAAAATATTCACTTCCAGATTGTGATCCTGGAGAATATGTATTGTGTGATGTTGTTGGGCATTTCAAAAATGGTGGATTGAATGAAAACGTTAGTGAGGATGAAAATCCGTGGATAACTGAATATGTTCGGGTGATTCATGACCATGAGAAACCGCTGGTTTTACAGTCACTTTGGAAGCCATCTGGAAATCGATTAAGACGTTTTGAGTTGCGAAAAAGAGAAGAAGTAGAGACGTCAGGTTTTTATATTAACACAGCAGAAACATCAGATCGAAACTCCTTTTATTCTGTTGGTAGTGACTCAGAGCAATCAAGTACAGTTAGTGGGCCAGAATTATCAGTAAATATATCACCAGAGACTAGAGATAAAGCCAATAGTGCAAGTACTGATGGTAAAGGTGGGAATAACTCTACATTAGATCGTAATCCAAGTAATACAAGCACAGAAACATATCCTATACACCCAGAAAAGATTGATCTACGGCAACCCACCAATGTTCCATTTTTGCTGTTAATGTGTGGGTATGATATTGAAATTGACTCTTTGTACTACTGCCTTGATGAACAAGTAACAGTTGTAGGAAATATTAAGTGTCCACCCCCTAAATCAAAACCAGACCTTCAGCTATGTGCACCAGATATCCTTTCACATCATTGTTTTGTGTATAAAAAGGTTTCTATAGAGGAAAATGCAATGGAAACAAATTTAGATGAAATCAGATTCCTTGTTTATTTAGAGCCAGCAGGTGATGGAGTTGTTCAAATCAATGGTATAAAAATAATAAATCGAACATTAGTTGAGCCAGGGGACCTTGTATCTCTCGGACAATTTTATCTATTTATGTTTAAGGATCCAACACACATTGCAGAGAAAGGAGTGCAGTTATCGTGGTTAGAGTATTTGAAACAGAAGGAGAAAGCCAGACATTCTTCTTTTACCATGCACACGAAGGAAATCCAAACAGACCAAGTTGAGTTATCAACTGATAAGGAAGTTGATGATCTGGTAGACGAATCTTTTAATTTTGTTGAACAGGAAACATCCGAGAGTGCAGAGGTTTCTTCTATTATGGAACAATTACCACGGTTTACAAAAAGTACTCTAAACTTAACCTATAGGATTGAAGAGGAAGACTACTTGTTAGATGTTATAATGGGTGTCATGGATAGTGAAACCTCCGTTTTTAAGCTTACACCCGCTTATATATTGATCATGGTCATTGAACATTCAGCTGCATTTTTCAGTGGACTTCAGACAAGAAGATTATTGTTGAAGATTTCAAGTGCACTACAGAGCGTTGCATGGGTAAGTACCGGAATATTTAGGACTGATTTTTTTGTTGGTGCACTGTGTGTTTGAGCAAAGCAGTTTCCTCTTCTTCTCTTCTAAGTACCTTGCTCTAAAATATTCATGGTCATGGTCCTCCTCAGTTCATATGGCCTTCCACATTACACATGGCCTCCACAGTTCCTGTAGCCCTCCTCAGTTCTCATGGCCCTCCACATTACTCATGGCCATCCACAGTACTCATGGCCATCCACAGTACTCATGGCCGATCACAGGTCTCATGGCCGCCCACAGTTCAAATGGCCTTCCACATTACTCATGGCCGTCCACAGTTCATATGGCCGTCCACAGTTCTCATAACCCTCCACAGTTTAAATGGTTCTCCACAATTCTTATTGGCTGTCCACAATTCTTATTGGCTGTCCACAATATTTATGGCCGCCCACATTACTCATGACCCTCCACAGTTTTAATGGCCCTCCACAATTCTTATGGGCCGCCTACATTACTCATGGCCGTCCACAATATTCATGGCTGTCCACATTACTCATGACCCTCCACAGTTTTCATGCCCCTCCACAATTCTTATGGGCCGTCCACAATACTCATGGCCCTCTACAGTTTTTTTGGCTGAACTAGATCATACTGTTTAAAGTTGTTGATTCCTCTTTTTTTACAGATTATGTAGCTTAGGGATTGTAATTGTCTTTGTGTGATTGTTATCATATGCACCCCGTTTCGTTGCGAAAAGGATCTCCTTCATACCTCTTGGTTACTTATCCTTTCAATCCTTAATGTTCTCATTCTGAGGAGCCTCATTCCTGCTGCTTGGTTTTAAGTCGTTCTTTCGACTTGTAAAACAATTTAATTTCACTAAGAAGGAATACTTTATCATCATCATCGAGTCGAACGTGCTCGGATTTCTTTGACAAATTTCCTCCACTCTTCCTGTTCCTGCATTGCTATCGCGAGTTCTTCCTTTTTTAGGTTGGTATTCCTGTATACTTGCTCCAAAAATGTTGTACTGGGCGACCTCTTGATCTTTTGGCGTGCTTGGGCTCTTATAGCAGTGGGTGATTTAATAGTTCTTCTAGTCTTCGCCAGGAATACTTCTGATGACCATAAACCTGGGCTTCCATTTTTAGGATATCATCAATGGTTACTTTTTGCTTTGCAGCTGACCTTGGGATGCAGCACTGGCTTTCTTTGTTGAATTAGAAAATTATTATAAATGGCTTTTTACGGTCGACAATTCCTATCTTTTGCCAGTAGCCACAGTCACTCAATTACTCCAGCGGATGTGGTACTTGCACCCATTAGTTGGAACAATGCCATCTTTTAATGCAAACATATAAGATACATTTAGGTCAATGATATCTGATGTTCAGCGATAGAAGCATTGCTCCCTCCGGCACCTAAGGAAGCACAGAATATAAACGCGAGAGGATGTACATTCTTACGACTGCATGATTTAAAACCAACAGATAGAGCTGATACAGGATGCCCCCAACAGATGTTTCATCACTCATCTGGGTGATGTGGCATTATTATTTTTGATCAGCTACATGACCTATAGATTGATGTGTCCTGTTGTCCAGACAACATCTTTCATCCAATTCAAGTTATCGAACAAGGCCATTTTTATAACTTTTTATGACCTCCCGAATGCCCTTAAAACAGTAGATGATCTGAACAGATTATACATGATCCTTATAGTTATACCTATATGGCGCAGATGATTGTTATATTGTTGCAAGCCCCTAAGCTTATTGAAGGTTCATTCGCCACTTGTAAAGAAATATGGTACTTGTAAAGTAATTTAACGAATACAATTAAAATCCAAAGAGTCACGAAAGTAAGATATATTTAGTAATATATGAAGATACGTTCTATTTACTATCTATCTATTGGAACTAAAAAAATATAAAAATGGATGACTATTCTGCGAGATTTTCGTGACAAACCATCGGAAGTCAAGAAGTAGTGTTCGTACCTAATAGATTGTGGCCGGTTTTGACTAATAGAAAGTGAATATATGATGATCATCATCTTGGCAAACGGATATTAACCGTCAGATAGTGATCCAACGTTCATCGGTGCAACGCTCCTACGACCCTAAGGGTTAGGGGACAGAAAGAAAGAAAAGAAAGAAAGTGATGATAGATATTTGTTAATTATCATCAATATCGTCATGCTCATGATGTTCATGATCAAAATGATGATGAAAATATTGACGACGAGTACGACGATGACTGATTATAGTTGTTGTTGTTGATGATGATGATGATGATGATGATGATGATGATGGTGATGGTGATGATGACGACGACGATGATAATGATAATGGTGATGATCAATAATAGCAGTATATGCAGTGTCCAACTATAACCTTTGTTGCCAAGATAAATGAAGACCAGATTTCAAAAGATAGGCCACCAGCATCCTTATGTATATATATATATATTTAAAAAATTCATTTAATTATATCAACTCGTATCACAATTTATAACAGTGTTATTATTTGTTTACAGGAAAAGACAAAGGAAATAGGAAGAAATGTAACAGAAGTGTGAGTACCCTTTACTAGTCTTAAAATTTATTAAGAGTGAAATGCCGTTATAAACACGTTAACGTGGTCAGTTGGAGCCCGAGATACTAGAGCAGTTATTAACAGGTTGACGCCATATTACGAAGTTGTTTGTAGTAGTCCATCATCTGATGACGGCTGACTTCGAGTACACTGATACTCGTATCACTTACGCTATATCTATATAAAGCACAGACAAAGGAGAATGTCTTATTTTGACTCAAGACTTGTTTAATGATGCATTATATATACCTTGAGACATTACCACCGTATCCTATGTATTTCTATCATCTGTTTAAAACATTTGCATTTAGTTTTCAGTCCGATGACATTAGTTGGACGCCGCTCTTCTAGTACAGATATCTCTGAAAAATTAAATTTATTAAAACAACATGTGTATAACAGCAAGGCATATCCTAAGATAACGATCGTATTTTTCGCATTTACTATGGCAAAGCACGAAATAAATTCGCGCTTTGTACATTCCCGTGCTGCTCAGTTTTAATGCCCCTTTATTGCAACTTCGTCACCAACGGAAAATGCATTATGGTAAATGCAAATGCATGATGGGACACATGCAAGCATCCCATGTAAGCAACTGTCCTTCATTACAACTCCTTTACAGATTTGTATGTTCTTTCTATGTCTTCAACTATCCGATATGGAACATTTACAGCAGCCTAAAGTGAAGCTTGTATTGTAAGGTTTGCCCTTCCCTATCTCATTACATGTGATAAAAGATCGTTTTCTTTTGATATTTTAGGAGCACAAGTCCGTCTGCGATGTTAGATGGTATCATACATGAAATTAAGCCGGTTATCTTTTGGATGGCCAATGCCCTTGAAATGATGCATTTTCTTCAGTGCAACTTAGCTGGCTACTTGTCTCATCAAGGACCCATCGCTGGATCACAGGAATCGTTAGTGGCAGCAGATGAAGAGTTATTGACTGTCTTGGAAGAAATTATTATGTTCACTTTCCAACAAACGGTGTACCATCTGACAAAAGTGAGTAAATACGTTCACAGGTTATCAATCAACTGTGGGACTAATTACCCCATCCGCAACCGTTCCTTGTAATTTTAAAGGTTTTGAGTTGAAATTGTTGTATATCGTTATTTATCGTTTTGTTTATATGCTACAGAAAGGACTAATATCTTGTACATGACTCGGACTCTTCTCAGTCTGCTACGGCAAATGTTGCAGTCTTGTTAATATATCTCAGGCCTGGGGCAGAATATGAGGTGATGTCCAGTTTTAAAATTATGTAAGAGGTCGTGACGTTCACAATCGGCATGTCCATTCGTTAAATCCCATACATTGCTCCTTGAGTCCAGTAATAGCTACTCCTTGGATTTGCTCTTCTGATAATCAGGTTCGTTTACCTTGGTTATACCGTGAATTGGGAGGAGGGGGAAACTATCTAACACATACCGAAACTTTTCCCACTAAATGAATACGTTGATTAGAAATAAATGTATCTATTCTTTGCTCTTGTCTCACAGCCCCCTTATTCATTTGCTTCTTGGCAAATAGCGAGGAAGAAAAATCATCGCAATTATGTACACGATCACAAATTTGAATATCAAAACTAGCTTTCTATCCGTGTTGTTAAATCAAGGTCGCAGAAGTAGGGTTATAAATAGGATCTAGAGAAACAGAAGATATGCTGCAACGAGGCTCCATCCCATCTTCTCTATGATTAATCCGGAGATTTGCATGGGCTAGTCGTATATGGACCTTTTCGATGAAAGGGTATTTGACATCGTGATGCTACATGCTTTATCATTCATGGTTGTTAATTCACTGGTGCTGTGACTCCCGGCCTTGCTCTATTCGGAATCTTGAAGCAAGTTAAGAATTGAAGTTTGGAATTTTAAGTAGAAGTCTTACCTAATATCATCTGGCTTTTCAAAGTATGCTACCTTGCCCAGGCATCACGAAAAGGACCCAACAAAGTACAGCGTTATAGCCAACGCTGTTAACGTGTCTTTTCTTTATAGATTTTAACAATAAACAATAGACAACAAATTATTGAAAGACGCCTTTGATATAAGCAGTATAATAACATATAATTCCCATCCCATTCCAGGTACTTTATTCAGCTCTTCCAGCGGTATTGGATACTAACCCCTTTCAAGCTGAAGAAGGAAGCAGTGATGATGAAGGGACACCTAAAAATCCGCCACCGGCCGTCGCATTGGTTCTCTCAATATTTGAAAGAACACGTCGTGTTGCAGAGGCGTACATGGTACACACACAAATCATAGGACAGTTATTTGCTTACCTCTTTTTCTTTAGCAACGCATCTCTTTTTAATTCATTAATGGAAAGAGGAGCCGGAGGGAAATTTTATAAATGGACCAAGGGTGTGCAGATCAGAGGGAATTTAGAATTTCTTGAGGAATGGGCAAATCTAGCTAATTTATCGGAAGAGTTTACCCAGTACATGAAAAAGCTGATAGCAGCCGTTGACATCCTTTCAACTCCGAAAGTGCAACTGATGCAGGTAAACCTTTTCTTTTACTTCTTTTCTTTCAAGTGAACTGATCAGTTGTACTTTTTTCTGTCACATCAACCTCGTAGTTGTTGAGAATAACAAGATTATAATATAGTTTTGCGCTTTTTTGGAGGTCTATGATACAATGTCGATAACGTGAGTATTTAATGTGCGCAGTACACATAGTCATTAATGATTTGGAAATATATGTAGTTGTTTATATCTGTGTATATATGTATTTATGTTTGTTTGGATGGATGCGTGTATTTATATATGTATGTATGTATCTATGTATGCATGTATGTATGTAGAAAGAGACACTAAAAGAAGAGATTTGGAAATTCGCGAATTCCCAAATCTCTTCCTTTAGTGTCTCTTTTCTATACTGCTCATCGAGCACTCTCGTATGTTCAGATAATCGCCCTGATTATAGTTACGTGTGTATGTATGTATGTACGTATGTATGTATGTATGTGTTTGTATGTATGTACGTACGTATGTCCGTGACCAACCTACAATTTACTGTTTGCAGTAAAGCGCCACTACATAGCTTATGATAAAATTCCATCGAATTCCATGGAATTGTGTAAGACGGCTGTAATGTTAATTGCTTAAGAAAGGCCATAAAAAGATGGAATTTTTGCGGGTGTATACGTTATAAACTAAGAAACACGAAACATCGACTTGAATTCACCATCTTTTGTTGCATCATAATCATCGTCATCATCATCGGGTCTAACGTAGTCGGACTTCTTTGACAATTTTCCTCCACTCTTCCCGCTAATGGATTGCTATCGTGAGTTCTTCATTTCTAAGGTTGGAATCCCAGTATACTTGCTCCATAAATGTTGTAGTTGGGCGACCGCTTGATCTTTTGGCGTATTTCGGCTCCTTTAGCAATAGGTGATGTAATGGTTCTTCTGGTCTGGCCCAGGGCGCCTAATGGTAATATACGGTAATGCACTCCTACTGTTTTATAAAGACTATAAAATGTTCCCATAGCAATAGGTGATGTAATGGTTCTTCTGGTCTGGCCCAGGGCGCCTAATGGTAATATACGGTAATGAACTGCTACTGTTTTATAAAGACTATGAAATGTTCCCATTGCAATAGGTGATGTAATGGTTCTTCTGGTCTGGCCAAGGGCGCCTAGTGGTAATATACGGTAATGCACTCCTACTGTTTTATAAAGACTATAAAATGTTCTAATAGCAATAGGTAATGTAATGGTTCTTCTGGTCTGGCCCAGGGCGCCAGGGCGCCTTCTGATCTTCGCGAAACATGTCCTATGAACCTCAGTCTTCTTATTCCGATGACATTACTTATTGAATCTAAGCGACCATATAGTTCTTCATTGCTTTTTTGCTCTTTCCAAGATATGTCCTGAACTTTTCTCAGCAGTTTCCATCTAGCCTTTTTGCTTGCAAAAACTCTTTTAAAACTTCCAATTCAATAACTCTTAGTTTCCGATATTTTTATATTTTGTAATTCCCTGTACCTTGTAATCTGAGATGAACGATACTGAAGGATAAAGTCAATTTGATTATTATGTGGAGGGATGAGTAAGATGCGTATTTTAAACCCTCCAGCTATTCGTACCCCAACGTGATTGATAACATATTTATTTGTAAGCTTCGATGACGACTGTCTGTCGACATCAGTTACCTATTCATATTAAAACGAGAAGTTAAGACGATTGAATGATCCGTCCAAAACAGTAGGTAAAGAATGCAAACCACTCTTGACATTTTACTGACGGTGTGATAGTGCGTGTTATGGTAATAGGGTTATGGATGGTAATTGATTTATGTTCTGCTATGTAGCAGCTTTCGGAGAGAGTTTTCTTTGTACGTGTTGAGATAGAAATAGTTGCGCTCTATACTCTGCTAGCGCTTATAAAGTTTATAAGGGGAAGATATGGTTAATCGTCGATCCTATCATGCTAGTCAAATAGTGTAGGTATGTTTATACAAAATACGAAAAAGAGAACCGATTTTCTAAGTTCCGCGACTAAAGATACCCTCGTGTAAAATCTTTAGAAACCCCCAACTCTTTTTTAGTTCTTGACATGCGAATCATGTAAAGACGTATCCGAATAAAGAAAAGTTGGGACGTCGAGATAGTTGAACGCGTAGCAAAGATTCGATAGAGCAACTTCTCTGCGATGGTAAGAAATAGGATTAAAAAGTACAAGTCAGATTTGACTGCTTGAATACGTGCATAAATTGAAATTCCAATATCAGGAATGTCAAAAAGGGAAAGTTATATCCAGGAATACCAGCTCGAAGTTATAACACTGGTCACTGCAAGGCCTCATCGTAGACATATGAAAGGGCAATTGTGCATCGTCAAGTAAGAACCCTAGACTTTACGAGAATGCTGCAACGTTTTTCTTATGTTTAGGGGAGAGGTGATCTTCAAAACACTGCTAGTAAGGACCGACACCCTTCACTTTGCTGCTTACTATCTCTGCTTTACATAGTTGTAGATTTAATGTTGATCCTCTAGGAGTCAAATCTTGTTTTCGACTTGAGGCTGTTCTCCAGCGTACTGTGTAATTACCTTTTTTTTGAAGCCCCCTTTTCTCTTAGGACTTCCTGATATTTCCTTATGGGAGTTATTTTTATGTTGTTATTCTTATCGTGAATTTCCTCATGTTCTTTTTCTTCTTGTCGCTTTTTTTAATTTTATAGTTTGCATCTGTATTACAGCAACCCGCTCTCATGTACCCCTTGATTATTTATTTTGGTAGACGAACGAAAGGGGATCGCTGTTGAGAGTAAAAAGAGATCGATACGGATTGAGGTTGACCTATCTCCTCTTATATAAAATTGTATTTCCTCTTTCCGCTAACTGCTGAAGCTCCAATTATACAGGTGTAGCCGTCAACGACGTAGTCAAAGGCTTCTAATAAAGTACACCTCGCTTTCGCTCTTTTTTTGACTGTTATGTCATTCATTTTATATTATCTCCGGCTGCCCATCTGTCATATTTTACAAGCATCAGTTCTTATCAGACTTTCGACAAAACGAAATTACTATCACTGAACTTGAATTATCCCACTTTAGTTTAACTGGTCGACATTACGAGATGATTATCCTGACCTGAGTCCAGCTCAGTTACAGCAGCTTCTTGGAGAGTATCAGCTTGGTGGCAAGCCAAAACCAAAAGGATGGTTCCCGCCACCAGAGGAAGTGGAACTAGCATTGAAGACCAGTAAGTTATTTTTCTGTCGATTAATTTTTTGAAATTTTAGCTTACTTCTGTTTTTAAGCGTTGTTTTACCTCCATGTCTTGTGAACGTTGTTGATTGTATTAATGTTTTGGCTGGAACAAACCCTTCATTATGTGGAGTGTAACGTAAGGAAAGGTAGAAGTTTCCCTACTTCTCAACTTGAGCTCATAATCTATAAGTGGCGAAAATAGTGATGTTTTGAGAGGAAGATATTTCTAGAGTTCGCTGTTGACCGTTTGGAGCTGCTAGGCAAGGTATTGTCATTACCGCCCCTTTAACCCTGCTCCAATGTAGCAGCCCCCCTAACATGTAATATTGTAACTTGCTTACCCATACAAAGGCTCATCGGAGGAAGGGGGGTCATGGTATGGATATCTACTCTAATGAATCACTTCTTCAGCTGTTCAATCGCTTTAAAACAGTTGCGATAGCCTTTTAAGTATAGCATTACCTTCGCAGTTTGTCTATCATTGCTCTTAAATTTTTATTCATCTGTGTTGATACTAGGTGAAGTTCTGGAAAGCTTTGCGACTCATCCTCCCCTTTTACTACCAACCACTGGTTTTCATATGGATTTATCTACAGAAGCACCGGAAGACCCTACTTTTAAGGCTTTTGTGGAGAAACTCCATTCAGATTTTGGTGGAGCAGGTTGGTAATAGTGATGAATAAAGTTTGTTCTTCCTTTATTAATGCACATCGAAGTTATCTCATCAACTTGTCGTCTCCCTTCTGCTTGTCTCGTCCTCTCCTACGGATTCATTCTCTGCTCCCAGCTTTCCATCGTCCCCTCGTTTGCTCCTAATTTTAATGAATTCTTTACTCTCCTCCTGTTTCCTTTATCGCCGTTCTTTCTAATTTAATTCTTCTCTACTTTCCCTCGTTTTTCTTGTCTTCTTGCCCCTACATTTGATTCATACTCCATGCATGGTCATCTTCTTCCTCTTTCTCTTTCTTATTCTTCTCATTTGCTACTTTTACTGCCCGCTTATTAATTTATTTTTATTCTGTTATTTTTTCCATCTCGTTTCCTATTAGTTTGTCAACTGTATAGTTCTTATGAAGTCAAAAGTCCTTTTTTCGTTATTTCAACGGATGTTGTTGACATGTTCTTTCAAGAAGTTAGGGTTTGCAGTGGTCGCCGAAGGACCTTGGTTATTTATTTCTTTAAGCTGCCCTTGTTTTGATTTTGTCAGCTGTTATGTTCAATCGTATTATATGATATCATATTATAACATATTATAATATTATATCAGATTATACTGTATTACATTGTATCAGATTATACTATATTATATTATATTGTATTATATTATACTATATTATATTATGTTATATTATATTATACTATATTATATTATGTTATATTATATTATGTTATATTATATTATATTATATTATATTATATTATATTATATTATGTTATATTATATTATATTACGTTAAGACTTACTAAAAGACCGCGTCGTTGTTTTCATCTGTTACCTTTTTTTCTCCAAATTCTCTATGCTTCAAGGTTACAACTTGTATAGCACAGTTCTTTGGTTTTCTTCCAGATGAGGCCCCAACTATTGCACCACCTCTAGAAAGCAAGGAGGATACAGGCACTCTTCCACGTGAAACAGTAAAAATTACGCATACACAAATTCAAAAGGTTTCGAATGCTGAAATAGCAAAGAGGGCAAGCCCAACAGAGCAGTTTGAAGCTCTGGGCATGAGACTAGAACGATTAGGATCGTCTGGACAAAGCCGATTTCGCCCCACACCGAAAAAAGAACCAGAAGTTGATGATGACGAGACAAAGCAGGAAAGTTACCGAGCAGGAACACCAGTTCTTAAGAAGAGATCGGATATAAGTATCGAACATAAAATTAGTTTGGATAGCTCAAGTGATAAGATGAATAGTGATGACGAAAAAGAGGATACATCAAGTGCAGCTTCATCAACAAGGAAGGTAGCTATCCTGGGCAACCCTAAAAGTATTCAATTAGCACCAAGAAAACCATCTAGGAAGGAAGAAATGACAGTAACTATTACCACTCAAGAATCTTTATCCAATGGTCATAATGGTATTTCACAAAGTACAGAGAACAATAATGTCAACAGATCAGGATCTAGGGTTCGCATCAACGGATATCCAATTGAGAGTACAACTGATGTCCATCATGAACACGGCGGTAGTGTCCTTACCGAGTCCGACTTAGATAGTTATAGCAATGATGAAGACGACGTAGCGGATTTACGCGATTTTGATGACACTTTTGTGGTAGACCTGAAACGAGAAAAGACTGGACTTGGCTTAGGGCTGATTGATGGAATGGTAAGTATAAATTTACCTATGTTATCCTGAGTTTGGTGCTAGTAGCTGTTTGTGGTTTGATTGCGTTGTAAATACTTGGCCAAACAAACAATGAACCCTATCGACATGACATATAGTGTTCGTCAGTGGAATGGCCTTCGGGTGATTTTGATTTATGTAGACTAGCAACTAGTAAGACACAGAATTTGGAAAAGCACCGAGACAGGAGATAACTTCTGTTCTTTAAGATTTTCAATCCTCATCGTCAATCCTCATCGTCAATCCTCATCGTCAATCCTCATCGTCAATCCTCATCGTCAATCCTCATCGTCAATCCTCATTGTCAATCCTCATTGTCAATCCTCATCGTCAATCCACATCGTCAATCCTCATCACCAACCATCATTGTCAACCATTACTGTCAACCATCATCAATCGTGATCGTCTTCAGTCATCTGCATCATCATAATCATCATAATCATCATCATCATCATCATCATCATCATCAGTCGTCGTCCTTCTCATCATCATTGTTTTCAGCATCATTTTGATTATGACCATCATGACGATGTTAATGGTCATTAACAAATAATATCTATCATTATCATTCCTATCTCACGTTAAATATACGTTTGCCATGATAACATGGATTAGTCTGTCTCTTCCAAGTTGTTTGTTTCTTTCACATGATCTTTGATTACTTTAGCTATTGGTAATATACATAATTGAATGCTTTGTTTTACGACTTGTTCTAGTAGCAATTAGCCCTTAGCACAGTCCGCCAGTTGGTTCATGTATTATGCTTTTTTTCAATGGATGTTGGCTCATGATTGTATCTGGAAGTATGGATGCAAAATATTAAGACGACAAAGTGATTAGAAAACTCTTATTATTTATGGTTATTACTAAACTTTCTTACTGAAAGTTGCGAAGTGTTATCAAGAAGAGACGATTGCCAACAGAAGATTGATGTGATAATGAATGGGTACATTCGACTATTCCCCCACAATCGGAGCTCTCACGATTTAGCGTACCTGTCTAGCTATTTAGTGCATTACTTAGGACAGTAACAACTACATTCTGTCACAAGCATTTATTGTTATTTTATGGTCTACTCACTGGACTCTTTCGACATTTAATTCTAGTACACCCCTCTGGAAACGCCAGGCATTTTTGTTAGGACGATTCTACCTGCAGGGCCAGCAGCAAGAGTAAGTAGTACCAGTCGTTTTCAGTTTAGCTGCTCTTTAAGAAGTATTTTCTGTTGCTGAAGTGTCTTTCATTGATGGCAAGTTCGTTGTATATGACTCTAGCATTGCTATCTCTGAGGTGTGATTTCCCCAAAGGTATATAAAGTATTACTGAATCCGTTTTTTTAACTATCGAGGGGAATTTGTGTGGCGTAGTGGCACAGTAGTGGCATAGCGGTAGAGTGTCGGACTCAGAATCAGAGGGTCGTGAGTTCGAGCCAGGCCCTGAGGTAGCCTGCCACGATCCCGGAGGTACTGTGCTCAGTCATCTGCTATCGTAAAGTGGGAAACTATTTTTCGAGAGATAGGACAGAGGGGTGACTGCAAGCATAAAGAGCATGGATAACATGGATGGAAGGGGGAAAGTAACCCCGTCCCTAGTAATGACCTCGGGCTTGAGCATGCTGAAGTTAAAAAATGAAAGAAAAAGTATTTGCATGTCTTACTTGAGAAATGCGCAGTGTATGGTGTGCCTTTTAGGCAAGATTTTCCCGATTTACTATCAACAGTAATTGGAATAAGTTAGAGGTGTCTCACAAGCTCTACTGGTGTAGGAGATACATTGCACTGCAAATAGTTCTTTGATCGACCATTTTCTGAAACTAAGCAGTAGTTTTAGATTTTGCAAGGCTCTGGTTCGCCCACTTGTAATTCGTGTAGATCAATTTACTTCAACTGTCAATGATTCCTATCTACATGCTTTGCGATTCCTGCTTGCCCGCTGAACTATCCCGATTGTACTTTGAACTATCCCGCGTGTGCTTAAAACTATTCCGCGTGTGCTTTGAACTATTCCGCGTGTGCTTTGAACTATCCCGCGTGTGCTTAAAACTATCCCGCGTGTGCTTTAAACTATCCCGCGTGTGCTTTAAACTATCCCGCGTGTGCTTTAAACTATCCCGCGTGTGCTTTGAACTATCCCACTTGTGCTCTCAACTATCCGCCGTTTGCTCTCAACTATCCTGTACAGATCCCAGTTCAGATACGCAGTCTACTCCAGTCCAGATGCAGACTAGAAACGCTAGAATATGGCATGACATTCCCAGTCTCCTACCGAGATGAGAATGACAACATTTAACTGCCACTGAAAAGGATCACAAAAATCCGAGAACAAAATACTGAGTCAATCTCATCAGAGAAGGAACCTCCACAAGAATACAGGGCTTACTTGGAATGGCTTCGATGATGCATTTAAAAGCAATAGATATATTCCAAAAGTATCTTTGTGGGTCCAAATATTTAAGTCGAAGGGCACCATGTAGTTGCTGCCGTGTCTTTAAACTTGATTGGACACCAGAAGCCTCCATCAGAGAGTGGAGTGTTTGTAACAGTTTCTACAGCCTCGTACTTAAATTCGTTCATCGTTTTGCCTTTCGTTGTTTAAAAAGTCAAGACCTGATGGGAGGTTCTTGAAAACCCATTGCTTGAAAGAGAATGATTAGTTTTTGGTCACAGTTTTAATTGTACATGAAAAGGGCAGCACATTAAAGCGCTAACCTTGTACTTGGGTGATCTCGGGACTATTACACCCGTTCAACAAGATCTACACGAAAGTCGTGGTATGGTAAAGAGGCTGCCGTTCGTATTGTGTTCGGATAAATGTCTTCATGCTCCATTTTCCGTAATTTGGGGCTCTTGTGATAATGTGACCTTTCGTACTTTGAAATCCGTATCCAGTCGCAATGGGAAATTGAACATGCCTATAATTGCGTCTGTTTTAGGATGGACGAGTTCGAATTGGTGATAGGATTATTTCAGTAAACGGGAAGAGTTTACAAGGTGCAGATTATACAAGGTGAGGAATATTGTATTTAAAGCATTTGAAAGGGTCATGTAGTTTAGTGATTAAGGGCTTGGTGTTTTAAATGTTTGGTGCACTTTTACGTTGAGGTAGCTTACTAACTGTTCTGACTTTGAAAATATCCCTTTATTGTCATTGTAGTGCGGTATAAACAATGTGACTACTTAAATCTTCGTCGACTGTTTCTATTTTATTTCCATATAACCTTTTTAATTTGAATTAGATTATGTATCGTTTGCATGGTGACTATGATGACCGGAATTCTCAACGCCCTCGCCTTCGCTGAGAGGCGCTGTGTTCATGCAGCCTAGAACAAAAGAGATTGTGATCCATGTTATCATCATTTATAATTACCTTTGACATAAAAAGCGTGTATTGAGAAAGGCCGATTTGTTGGTGGATTATGGCTCATAGCGTTCTATTATATGCATATTTCCTTTTACTGACAGTCAAGCTCCACTTTCTACAGCCACGTTACAATAGCAGGATTCCACATGCCATGATCAAAAATTTTTGTCCATAAACCCAGAGCCTACCTTATTTCGGTCCAATTTAGTATAGTAGTTGCCCCTGTACGGAAACTCTTCCTTGCTACTGTTTACCTTGATCGATGTAGTAATTATGAAGATTCGGAGTCGTAAAGTTGCCATTTTGAGACGATTTTCGAAGATAGGGTTGAATTTTAAATTCCATATTGGCTTTTCTATTTGAGGTGGAAGGTTTATTTTGTTGAATAAGTAACCAGTTCCCTGTAGAATCTAAGACAAACTTCAAATTTGTGCATTGAGGGGAGTAAATTTTGAAAAAATCTTTATATAAACACAAGCTAAGGCCACCCACCACCGATGGGTCAGTCTCACTCGGTATAATTTTTAAGGCAGTTGGCGGTGTGCGTACCAAGTTTTGAAACCTTACTTGATTTTCCCACGGAGTTCGGGTCCACCATGGAGAAATGCTGCCCCTGCCCGGAGATCAACTCCGGCGTGGCTCATCTTTCATCGTCAGAATTCTATGGGTCCAAGGAGGTCAGCGCCCGAATTTCGTGAAGATCCGTCAAGAAATGGAGGGGTAGTAGCAGAACATACAAACATATGCACATACATACAAACTCCCTTTTATTATTATATACTTGAAAGTGCATAACTCAAGAGCCGATCTGTTAGTTTGCTTAGCTGTCTAGCACGTTAAAGAATCCACACTATCATATACCTGTAGCAAAAAGAATAATGGGAAATGGCTTATTTGTTACCTCTAAAATAGCTATGAAACCGGTTTCGGAATTGGCTTCCATTAAGCTGCTCTAACATTTACTCTAGTACACATCATAGGTTTCAGATTTTGAGAGTACAAGGAGTAAAGCAGTGTAATTTTAAAGCTAAAAACTCTGAACGAGTGACAGTTTGACATATCCTCTTCTCTTTCTATTTTCATCCTTATAGTGCTATGGAACTTATTAAAAGCTCAGGAGAGAGGCTTTCCTTTACCATGGCAAGGTCCGACAAAGTGACAATCAGCAAAATAACTGCATCAGTGTGTTAACACTGACCTCGTGCTCGCTCGTTACCAATATCGAAAGGAAGTCCTTGATTTTTAGCTTGGAGGAACCTTACTTACATATATTATTTAGCTATTAAACGACCGATGTGAAACCTAGGGCTATGGAATTTATGCGTGTGCCAGATATAAAGTTACGACACCTGGATATGATCTGTATTGGAGACCAATTAGTAAGCTAACCACTTTCTTAGTTGGTTTACTTTTAACTGATAATTTATTGGGAAATAGTGTTATACATTAACATTTTATCTGATAAGATACAATCGACTTATTTGGTCTCAATAATTGTAGTAAATATTACAACATTAAGGAGGTGAGATAACCTCATTTTTAGACAGTTTTAAGTAAAGATATTGTCTGAAAGAAAGGATATATGTTTGGCAATCATTTCGTCGTGTAAATTAGACGGGGAAAGTGGTTGTGGTCGTTAAGTGCTTCTCTGATCCAAGGCCATTTGGGTATTGGTGAAGAATTGGAACAATCGTGAAATTCGATTTTCAGTCGACGGTTCGCACGACCCCCCCCCCCCCCCCCCCCCCCCCCCCCCCCCGGCCCCCCCCCCCCCCCCCACACAAACACACACACACCCCCCCCACGAGAAAGCAGGAATGTGTATGCATCATT
>JAAAKL020001593.1:0-30001 GCA_010016065.2 Carybdea cf. marsupialis auct. non (Linnaeus, 1758) | reverse complement strand
TTTTTCAGTTATTATTATGACATTTTATGACAAAATTTATGTTATTCATTGGTTATTTGAAATATTATCCTGACAAATATGGTAAAATCATGTCATATTCTAGGCAAGCACACAAGAGACATATCTGGGGCAAAACAGCTTTCGCAAAGCAAAGGGGCACCCAAATTAAAAGGGCCCCAAATTCCCCCAAACTTGAACATTTTGGAATAAATACCGCAAAAATTGTCAATTAAATCGTTCAAACACAGGATTCCAGCCTTGTTGTGGCAGGTCTATTTTTTCATGCAAACACTAATGACATTTGGCAATTACTTACGACGAGATTTCAAAAATACAATTCCTTATGACCTATTTATGTTTTATGATTTTATGACAGAGTGGGAGGCCTGTCATACCAGAAGGTGCTGTTACTGGATGGATGCTTAATATGCTTCTAAAGCAATTCCCTTGTTGGGAGCCAATATGGATGCGACGGCAATGCTCTGTAGATAACTCCCACATCCGACGTCCACAACCTTGATGCCAATGAGTAAGGTCTCCCCGTGCTACAAATCGTTGCAAGGAGACTCCCAGTCAAATTCATTCCAGAATTCCCAAGTGTGCACAACAAGCATTACTTTGGTAGTACTGCAGTATCACAAAACGCGAGATGATACAAACATAATCACTGTATCCTTTTTCGTTCATTGCAATTTACTGGGTTACAGTTTTCGAAAGAAAATGATGAAAAATTAAACAGAGGTTCACCGTCTTATCTTTAAGAGACAAATCATTGTTTATGGCTGAAAAGCTTTTTTTCGAATGACTCTCGTCAGAACCACAACGTCATAAAGAATACAGGGAAAAAGGATCGAAAAGGTGTGAACATCGAATACTATTGGCTAATTAATTACAGCGGACGGACTAGGAAACACTAAAACAAACGAACATCAAACACAAAGTCTTTTTGGCGGCAAAGGTCAGGCTGAGAAAACTTAATATAGATAGCCTCTAGAAACTTCAGATGGTATTCTGAGCGTGCTTGCTGAAGAATGCTAAAACAATCCAAGGAGGAGTTAGTACAACATTCTTGATTTAATAGTAAATGTTGTTTTAGTGTTTCCTAGCCCGTCCGCTGTAATTAATTAGCCAATAGAGACGTTGTGGTTCTGACGAGAGTCATTCGAAATAAAGCTTTTCAGCCATAAACAATGATTTGTCTCTTAAAGCCATTTGATAGTGTTGACTGCCCTCTTGACAATCTCTCCCCTTGTTATCATTCAATGGATGATACTCAACACAAGAAATATAGAGTTTTATTAACTAACTAAGGTTATGCTGCTTATTATTTTTTATGGCGACCGATAAACAACACAAAAAAAATGTGTTGAACATTGCCTACCTTTTTAAGTAAATAATAGTAGTTTTCAGACTGCTTCAAAATATTGTGCATGCTTACAGCCAGTAAACAGTGAACTATAACAACTTGTAGCTTCCATAAAATATTATTGAAAAAGGCTTCCTTCACTACTTTTGTGTGGAGGACTATGTTTATTATGTTGTAATTAAGAAGATATAACTTTAACGAGGAGCTTTTTTATCTCTACAGTCACTAGTATTCTGGAGAGAAGGCAACGTTTACCCCTCCTAAAAGAGCTAAACACTATCGATGTTGGCGATTTAATTTTATATTTTGATTTTCACAATGGCTTTCCTACTCATTCCCAGGTATTTCAGAACAATGGGCTTCTTTGAAATGCTCCCTAATACTTTCCTCTTCTATTTTCTCAAATGTCACTTTCTTATGCTCCACTTAGAAATATTTCTATGCAAACAGTTTAGTTCATCAATTCATATATGATAACTTCGGATAGTATGAGAGGGAGAGGGAGAGAGAGACTCCAACATGTTTTAAATTTGACCTTCAACGTATTTTACGATGACAATGATAGTTCCGTGATCCAAAACAAAATTTATCCAAACAGATTCTCTATGTTGCCTTGTCTACAATACATGGTCGTCTTTAAATTTCTTTTGCATCAATGTCTTGTTTTCTTTTTGTTTTTTTTTATTATAGTGGCATTAACTTTAACTAATAACAGGTTTTTACTTCTTTTCATAAAACCTACTTCAGCACCCCTCTATAATGTTATATGATATTTAGAAAAGGAAGTAATATACATAGCAAAATATCTATTATAGTCGCACTCATGGTTATTTCATTGAACAATCCGTTGACGTGATCGTCGTTTTCATTTCATTTGTGTTAAGACCTGTATGTCGAAAGAGTTTAGCTACCGAGATACGTCAACGTTATGTATTAGCTTTGTCTTTATGAATAAGTGAAGTTATTGACGACATATGTTTTACTTATCTCGATTCAGCTTTGATAAGTTTCACTTTTAAATAATATGTTATCACGTGTAAAACAAGAGGTCCACCCACAAGGTGTTGGAAATTAATCACTGATAATGAAGTCCGTACGTATATGTAACATTACGTACACGGTACTTAATTGACATTTCATCAGATCTACACAGTTTGTCTCCTTGATTAATCATCCATCAACGTACTGTCACTACTGAATTAAATGATATAGTGCTAAGTACTTTCTTTCATTGAACAGAAAACACTCCCAGGATTATCTTAACATTGGTTTTCTTAAAAGGGTAAAAAGCTAAAAATAGTTGGATGGGATGCGAACCAAGATGCATCCGAAATAGTTAAAATACCCCATCAAGAAAACTGATGATCAAGAATTGTCTTGTACGAGTTATAACACGTATTTAACTTCTGCTCAATATCTGAAGACGTCTGGGGAGAACGCAGTGTGGTCTGAAAACTATACATTTTATCGGAAACTGTATAAAACGTTTCCATCTCTACATGAACAGAATCGGTCTGCTTTCTTAAGAGGTTGGTTCCAAGTTGAGCAACCACTTGCCCTTTCCTTAAACGTTGCAGTGACGCTGTTTTATAGCATTGAATTCGATATCATATTTAAGGAATATGTACCCACCCCCTCCTTAACTTGGATCTTGGGACACAATGAAACAGTACCTTTGTGTTAAGTTGGTAACTGATAGATCGGAGTACAAACTTTCTTGGTAACCTAAGCTACTGTTCTTTTGTTGCGGGCAAAGTTTGTAACAGCAGTACCTGGAAAAGGTCATACGAAGACCTGGTAAATAAGTCGTGCCTGCTAAATCTTGAATCTTCGACTATCAAGCAGTCTATCCGTGTTACTCTTATCTTCAGCTCGCAGTTATCAGTTTAAATTTTTCGGGCAACTTAATCCCAGATATCCTTAGAATAATTCTAACCTTTTTAGAAGGAATCTTTTTCGCGCTGGGGTAATGGTTCTACTATACGTAACACCGTAGTCAGTTGTAAAGTTACCAACCCTATTTTAATACTCCTATTATACAAGTTCTCATGATGTTTTTGGCATTTGGTAGATTAGTGGAACGTATTAGTTGTCAACAATCCTGACCTTAGAAGCCATTTTTTGTAAACCATTAACACGAACCATCTTCTTAGCTCTACAAACTAGTTCTTTTACACTGGCAATGACAAGAACTGTCAGGTTTGTGTGTAGTTCTTTGCATACACAAGATATCGTAGATTAAGCTGAATATGTCCACCGGTAACAGATCAAATCAGCCTTATTCAACGTGATGCGTAAATACTCATACAAACTTCGAAACTTGACTTGTAGGGAACGAGTCTCCAATGTGAAAGGATCGCTGACTAACATGGCTATCAGAGACTCTATATAGATATATGTTGGAAAAGTGCAGATAGTGTTGAAAAAGAGAGAGAGGAGAATATGCAGCAATCAACGACGACACCCCAGAACAAATTTCTGGAAAGCATTTTAAAACACTCTAGCTATGTTGGTGAGTAACTTTACCTTATTTCCTTTCCTTGAACTACAGCAACGTTTTGATAAACAGCTTACAATGACAGTCTAAGCGGTGTAAATTTTAATGTTAGAAATGCCTTACTATTAATATAAATATCTAATATTGCTTTCATACATATATGCTTCAAGGGATTCAAAGTTTGGATTCCAAAAGCTTGAGACAGCTTTTTCTTTACGGGAAGTAAATCATCATCACATAAGTCTAAAGTTTTAAACACATATGTTGTTAAAAAAGTTTTTTCTTATAAAGAAAAGAGTGCTACTAACGAAACAGGAACTGATAATTACGACGTTAACTTACAAAAATACATAAAAACATTTTATATGCAAATCAATATATTGCAATTCTTTTTAAGAATATGTACTACCCTTTGCTGTTGTTGATGTTTGTGAGAGTGTAGTAAATCTATTGCAGTAAAAGCTGACGATGCTTTAAAGAAACAGTGTGCAATAGTTTTAATTAATAAGGAATATTTCTGCATATCATAGGGTGTACATGAAGTACTCTCAGCGCTATCGGGTTGTTAGAACATGTAACCGCCTTCATTATGTCTTCGTGTTTGAGTTAAGTCATAATCAATGGAACGTTGAAATAACAAATATATCCAGTTGTGACATTACTGATTGGGCGAAACGTGCCACTTGGATTGCAAATTATCTCGACTATATTGACAACTCTTTAGTTATTTCTTCTAAACTAGTAAGAAAAAATATAACAAACTATATTTACTCAATAACTATGACATTTTTTTTCTGTGTTTTGTGTTGTTGTTATCAAAATTTAAAAAGTATATCACGGATTACACGAGAAAGGGAATTGTAATAATTAGCGGTGTTTGGTGAAGTGCATACGATATCGAAGATAATCTCTTAACATATTTTATTCACAAGTTGAATACTTGACAAGAGAAAATGATCCTCATTGCATTAAATGCCAAAGAAATACCCTCCAGCGATTACTATCTGATTGATGGCATGATGTTAAAGGATAAATCTGGTTAAGATGCATTTAGTAGCAGGCAAATAATCACATTGAAGAGTCCCAATATACCCTCATACTTATTCCTGACGGTGTATAAAAAACGATAGGTTTTTGATATAGTTTAACTTACGTTTAGAAGGACAAATCTAGGGGGAAAGTTGGGCAGATTTTCTAGAGACAAAGATAGTTGAAATGAAGATTCAAGTCGTAGCGTGGAACATCTGCACCCTCAATCTATATTATGCTTATTCACAAAGTACAAAGTGATAACAGTAATTACTAATATTATCCATACAAACATTGGTCGTAGCAAAGCTGATTTCAGGTTGTATGCTTCTGTTTTATTTTCCCTCTCAACAGAGACAAATTTCGTCATCGGGAACGCCCAAATGGAAAAGCATCCCATTGTCTACAGCAGTGAAAATTTCTCCAAGGAGTTGGGTTATGGCAGACCTGAGGTGATGCAAAGGAACTGCATTTGTTATTTCTTGTTTGGAAATATGACAGACAAAAGTACGGTGGCAGATATTGAAGAGTCTGTGAGAAAGAAATCTAGCATCATCAAGGAAATCATAATCTACAAATCAAATAGTAAGTCAACGAATGTAACCTAATAAAGTAAAGTGATCATTTTAAGCCGAAAAAAATCGCGTTTCTGTGTTGTTCTAGATAGATGGGCGGGGACGTTCTGTTGCATCACATAAGGATCTGATAACAACTATGGTTCAACACTTGTACCCGAAGAGAGATGACTTATTGCACATACAATAAGCCTCACAATAAATGTCATAATCTTGCACAAAAATAACATCACTTTAAAAAGAGAGGCGTAATTTTTGGAACATGCTAATTACATCTATCAAAGGCGCAAGTAATCAACATTATAGATGCAGTCAAAATGCGATCATTCAAAATGGCTTTAGTATGATGTTGACCAAAAGAAGGAAATGAGTTGTCGCTGTGACTTCGTAGAGGAAAATTTTGCCCAAGTCTTACTTCGATAAGATTTGAAGTCTTCAAGCACACATCTTATAAGAACCTTAAAAATAGCAAACAGTGGCAGATATGGAAAGCAGCCTGCTCGAATGCTCTTGCACGAGTATTCAACTTCTGTTTATTCCAAGATGGGAACAGGGTACCTATTGGACAGGCCTCCAGTCAATCAAGATAAAAGAGTAAATTGGTTTGGTTACAACTGCTAAACGTTTGGTTTTTAACAATTCTCGGTGCTCTCCCGCTTTTTATCTAGCGAGTCATTTGCGTAGGTGCTGAAGTGTACGAGGTTCTTACCCTGCGAATTGTGTTTGTGTTAGTATTTTGAACTACCATGAGGCTGCCATTTGTTGCCTAAATACAAGATATCTACACTTTTAACAGATTGTATTGTCATACTACTCGCACAAAGTGATATAACTTTCATGCAGCGATTACTATGAAGCAATTTTGGAAGTAGCTAGTAGTGTAGTCGCAATTGATATGCAAATGCTGTCAACAGTGACTTTGCAAAGTTTCATTCCTTCTACGGAAATGTTATCATTTGAATAAGAGATTATTTAAGTATACACCATTTCGTTGCTTGTAACATCCTGTACACTAACATACTCGTATGAAAGGCAAAATATCTCAAATTTTGTTGTACAAAAATATCCAAGAGGCCGCTGCATAGTTGAAAGAACATATGGGAAAAGAGTTTGAATTTGTTTTCAGGAGACATTTTTTCCCCTGACAAAAATTAATAAAGATACTTCCAATATTGCACTAAACATAATCTTTCATTGTCATCCTATGTCATTAAAATTTCATTCTGTTCCATTTGAAACAGTCTCACATAACATCTCCAAAGTATCGTCTTAGTTGGCAAGTCACACGAAAGTTATGACCCTTGTACATTCTCATCTTTTCATCCTTTACTTAGTTGATTTGTTTAAAATTATTACTTTATACGAAAAGTCAAATCCACTGCTACCCACAATATTTCTTTAGTAAACCATTTGATGTAATGGAGTTAGGCCGGGTTTCAAGAGTTAAGTTTGTACATAGAGGTTCGAAACCAGTAGTCACCTCTTCCTGTCTCTGTGACTCAACCTCTTTCTTTCGGTCGCCTTTGAAATGATACTCCGTATTTCGCATTTATGAATGATGTCCCATCGCCCCTCCCCCCAATAATTTTTTTATCGGAAAAAGAAAGAAGTTTGAAATCCAAAAATATAAATGTACTAAATTGTCCAGTAAAAATAAATCTAAATCTCTACAGATCCACCATTCCTACGTTCTTTATTGTGAAAGCACAAGGTATGACTTGGGCCATCTGCCTAGGTATGCTTTAGGAGCAGTAACTTGTATGATAAGTAATTCCAGCTCAAAAAGAAGCTTTAGCGGCATGTTAACTGACATCAATCTCACAATACAATTTGGTAATGATGTTACGCATTATGGTTACACCTATGGGGGCAAAAGTACCACAACATAAAGCAAATATGAAGCTACTATATATTTCGATTGCATACTTTTTAAATTCCTCTATATATAAGTTCAGAAGCAAAGTAAAAAATACATACCAATCTGCACATATCAGTGTAAATATATCAAAGGCTTACAAATACGTGATCCTTAGTATAACTATCATGCTTAGAAATAAAGCTCTTTGGTTTAAAGACCTTGACGTATCAATACAAGGGTTTTTCATTAAAATTTGAGTAGTGATACCAAACTGAAAAAATTTGGCTCAGGAACAGTTATATTATTAGTAATACTTTATGCAATGCAACGTTTACCGCAATCATCGATAGTTAAGGGTAAAAGCTGTTTGATGAGAGGAGAGGAGAACATTGTGATTCGCTGTCACGATATTCGCACACATCACTTTCGTTGTGAAAATTTTGCTACCGTCATTACCAAGAGAACTGCTATACTATAAATATAGTATTAGCATTTCCTATCTCTTTGTCTGAGCTTGCTTTGACATCATAGCTACGATTTCGCGCCTATACACATGGTGTAGCAAAGTTTCAAGACGTAGCATTTACCATGGAAGTGACGTAACATCTTTACTGATTCCTACCATCATGAGTTTTAAATAACAGACACGTCACTCTTTTTGGTACCGAAGATATTGAATTGCTTCTATTTTCTATTTAGACAATGGCTATACGTTAGTATTTGTATCTTCACGGCAACGGGTGAATGTAGAAAGCGTTAATTCATAGCCATGTGTAAGTTCTAGAAGTAAGAGTATAGAAGGTACATATTGTTATCACTCTGGTGCCAATCAAAAGGTGACAATTTACGTCTGGTAAATCTATTTTAATGTTATGCAATGTAGGGTGTTGACAAGGAATTACTCAAATTTCTCGTTTCCCCAGCAACTCATCAAACACATCTTTAGCAGCATGGCCACTATGCAGCCCGTTTAAGAAAGCAACACTGAAGCCCGTCGGGCGCGATGGCTCAGTGATTCCGTCTCCAATTTTGAGTACAGTCATCCTTCAGGGGTAGGCAAATGAGAACCAGTTCATACTGGGGTCAAATTGTGGAAACAAAAGAAAGAGGAGTGGCGCCCCTCCCTGCCTTCGGGTTGCCCTCGACTGCGGTCGATCAATTTCTGTCCGTACGCAACTAGTGAACAGAGTAGTTGAAGGCAATCCAGTTCGCTTTGGGTGGAAATCCCTAAATGCCCCGAAATGTATTCCAACGACAAGATTGAAAAACATGTTAGCATCTCAGGGTGGATCATTAACAGCAGTAACCCCAGGGTGGATCATTAACAGCAGTAACCCCAGAGTGGATCATTAACAGCAGTAACCCCAGAACAGAGTTACCCTACTCATGGCGGCAGAAAGAGTTTGTATTTAAAACGAGGCTACTGAAACAGGCTTATTATTGTCATAATTTTG
Source organism: Carybdea cf. marsupialis auct. non (Linnaeus, 1758) (assembly GCA_010016065.2). NCBI lineage: Eukaryota > Metazoa > Cnidaria > Cubozoa > Carybdeida > Carybdeidae > Carybdea > Carybdea cf. marsupialis auct. non (Linnaeus, 1758). The sequence goes on along the minus strand of JAAAKL020001593.1, from coordinate 21,222 downwards.
GCATTTATTGATAGAGGATTTGAACAGGCAAAGTTTGAAGAGACATAAGAGTAAGAGAACCCCCTCCCCCCCATTGTAATGTTTAACTATGAAAAGAGACGACTATAATAAAATGATAATTGCTTTTGACATGCAACAAGCAAATGATCTGTTTCGTATTACAAGAATATAAATATGTTTGATTACCTATGCATATTACATGTGCAGTTTCTGTTTAAGCTAAGATCATGTTTTGGCAGCAATAACACGGAACTCAGTGTGCTATCAGTATGCTGAAATGGAACATGACAGTATTGACTCACCAGTACACCCCCCTGGATTTGAACCTTGATATTTATATTAATAATTTTCCTTAGCATTGTGGAAGCCATATTTTAGGTATTTTGATAAAGTTTTATTCACCCTTTTATCTAACTTTTAAAACCAGTTGCTACTAGGTATTTTTATTATAGTGACCATACATACAAAAAATCACCATATCATTGTTGCAGTATTTGTAGAGCAGGTTGGCCAAATGATGATGAAAAGAGTAGACAGATAAAATTTATTGAGATTTTGTCCATGGTTGCTGATTTTATCAAAATGTTAGTGGAACAACGTATTGATTAGGATTGTTTTGGTATTAAAAAAGTTTGTTGGTGGAATGAAAACATTTTAGTACTGAAACACTTTTTCGTCTGACATCCATCAGAGTACAAAATCGTCGGAATTTGTTTCCTTGTAGGGGTTGATCCTTGTAGGGGCGAATACAGGATGTGTTCCGTCTTTTATACATTCCGTTTCACTAAAATATGCATTTAAATTGAAGTCGGAGATGTAGATTCAAATCAGTCAAACCTATATGAATATTCTTGGCTGCAGTAAAACAATCTAACAATAAAACTAGGATGTTTGAAAGGTATGTACATTGTAAATAGAAATTCCAAAAGGGGCTATATCATTAAAACAAGAGAGTAAGTAAGTAAAAAGTACAATCTCCAGGAGTAAAAATTTATCTCGCGACAGTTGTCTGTTGACGAAAAAAGATTGCTCATCGGCATCGAAGAAAATGCAAGGATTACTAAAAATATGTTAAAGACACTAGAGAAATATAAAATTTAGTACAATTGAAACTGTGACCCACGCATGCGTAGCATGTGCTCTATCAATTGAGCTCAGTGAGCCCCTGATGATAGCACGGTATACTTTTCTTCCGGCTTATTAGCACCCAATCATTCACTGGTGGGTATCAGCATCTATTTTTCGCAATTTTGAAGACATATTTCTCTTTTTAATGCGATTTGGCCATGGAAGCACAAAATCCAATCCACAATGGTGAGATTAAAGAGAAATTAGTTTGAGTTCCGTGATGTATTTCTTATCTCTCTAAATTATTTCAAAACGTGTTACTTTGAATGATATCTCTTCGACAGAGGAGGGTTTCATGTTAGAAAGAACAGTCTAGTCATGACTGTGGTAGCTGGGAGCATCAAGTTCGTATTTGAGGTGCCGATCGGTTTCATCATTTTCCACTTCTGTACATCGATCATTTATTCTATAACACTCGTTCTCTAGACCTTTTAACCTTAACAAGGTTGCCTAGATACCTTGTTAAACCAGTAATTACAGTACGAACATTATAAAATCAAAGCCGTTTGACCTTCTATATATAAGACGTTGTCATTCTTTCCTTACTGATAACTGGAATCCTTTCATTGACAGGAAAACCTGTTTGGTACCTGCTTCATGTCAACCCAGTCAAAGACGACTCCGATGAAGTAGTCTTATTTTTGGTCACATTTAGGAACATATCGCACTTAAAGGATCCAATTGAAGGTGAGTACTGTAAGAGAGGTTTAAGGCTTCCAAAACAGCTCTAATCAATACTCATATGAATAGGAACGGAACTGCCATTGATGGGGCTGCAAGGGGTTTTTGCAAGCATTGAAAATTTAACACATGTTCAAAAACGGTGTTGAAATGTAAAAAAGATTGTTATATTGAATCGTTTCTTGAGATCATTTCAATCTTGTCAAACGTTAGTCTCTATTCAGAAGAAAAGTACTTGTCTTTGTTTTCCGCTCGTTTATTTGCTAGTAGAAGGTTATACAAACCGGGAACGAAGGTACACCCTTGTTAGACACAAATTCCGTTTGTCTTTCAATGTTATGCTGCCAAAAATATCACTAATAAGATAAAAACCTTATTCTTGCAAGTACAGAGCTTGCAGCATTTCTTACCATCTGCCACAAGGTTATTTTTCAGAAGGCTGTGGAAAAAAATACAAGTGAGAAGTTCACAATTCTCCTTGTAAGTTTGAATAGATAGTAGAGAAGTAGAAAAGTATGTTACCAAAGAGATTCGTACCCATGACCCACGCACTCGAGGCGTGCGCTCTACGAACTGAGGTAGATGAACCCCGTTGATAACATGACCTACTTCTCTAGATGCTACTTTGGCTTCCAATGCTTCAACGGAGGACATCGACCTCCAGCTCTACGTAACTTTGAAGACTATCCTCCTGCGCCATGTGAGTTGACCATGAAGGACTGCCATCCGGCCCGTCATGTTGTCTACAGCCTATTGAAAGTTGCAAAGTTTAAACAAATTTTCTTCTGTCACGAGCTTGATTATTATTTTGCATGTTACATAGGTTGGTGAAGTTTTGGCTAATATGTATAACGTGAATAAAAGTAATTATTATTTTACCTATCAACGTTAACTTTGAAACATTTTGTATGGATTTATAAATAGAAAGAAAAGAGATACACAGTATAAAATGATTCTGCTAAGGCTCTTAAAAATACCGGAGAGACATCCTTAATTTAAGAGCAATAGCAGATTATGCCAATTTAATTATATGTTTATTACTTTATAATAACCACTTAACAACCACTTAATAACCACTTAATAACCACTTTATAACCACTTAATAACTACTTTATAACCACTTAATAATCACTTTAGAACCACTTAATAATCACTTAACTACCACTTAATGACCACTTAATAATCACTTAACAATCAATTAACAACCACTTCATAACCACTTAATAACCACTTAATAACCACTTAATAGCCACCAAAACATTTAGAAAAATAAACTTCTCATCTTGCGTATTGCTTATCGAATATAATCTGAAAGTTGTAAGTACCATCTCTTCCGTTCACCATCAATTGCATACCTTCATTGGAATGCACCATGTCACAGTTCATGGTTTAACCAATATTTATGTCATACTATAAGTGCTTATGTTCAATAGCAACTATTTCCAATAGACCTGAGGAAGTGAGAACTAAACAACACATTGTCCGAAATATAGTTTCCTTTTTGGCATGTTCTCCTTTATTTCTTGCCGGTATAGTTATCACATTATCAGAAATGCTATCCCTTGTCTTTAGAAGAGACAAAAAAAGGATGGGGAAAGATCATCAAGAAAAAGATTTCTACTTCAACCGAAGAGAAGGGCCAGAAGTCAGTATTTTTATCTATATCAAAGAAGGCTGACAACAAAACAAAGCAAATTTCTCAGGTAAGTCAAATGCAACCTTGCTCTTGCCGGTAAACTATCGAGAAGAGTGTTGTATCTACCTATATTTTTATAGTTTCTATAACATTTTCGTTATATGGCTATTTTATTCGTATCATACCGTATTCAACATTGGGTCCTGAGATAAACGTAATTACTCGTGGGGCTATTTTAGCCCAACCCTTCAATAATCCGCGATATTTGAAACACGGCAAATACTGTCAAGCTGAAATTGGCTACATTGCAGGACGATCTAAGAGAAATTCTGATGATATTTTAGTTTGCAAATTGTGCGGTTTCATTTGCAGAAATCTCTTTTCTCAAAGCAGATAGCTAAAATTATTTGAAAAATTGAGATTTTTCGAACACGCTAGCAATGAACTATCACCACGCCCTCGTCAGGTCAAGGTCCAATTGGTATACTGAATTTCTGGATGACTTTTCTGTTTGTATTCCTAAAACAAACAGAAATATCTATGCTAACAGTTTCTTCCCTAGGACTGCCAAAAGTCTTGTCTTCAGACTGCGTTCCTCTTACTTATGATCTTGACACTCTTAAATTTAATGTCAATCGCCATCTTCTTGGAAATATTTAATGTGTTTGTCTGTAATTACATCAATTTTTCTGTTCCATTTTATTTCTGCTTTTTTCAAAGTAACTCAATTAATTGAAGTAGCTACCCTGCCTTGTGTTGAGCGAAGGATTAAAAATATAATATCAAAAAACACCTGTTCCAAATGTTCTAAAAATAATTGTAAGGCATTTCATCATAGACATGTTTCAGTTTCAAGGAGCGCAGATGTAATTTATGCGACTTTCATAAAATTTATTTTTGCTTCTCATTCGTTTATTGCCATTCATTTTTCTTGATCTTCATCATTTTTACTATGACAATACTATAATTATCATGTCTTACGTACATTTATGTATTGCAGTATATTCGAGAGAATGCACATTTTTGAGAGGCTGTTGAGGATTATTAAGTCACCCATTTTGTAATTACTATTACGTAGAAACAACTTACAAGAAAATAAAAATCGTTTCAAACAGATGAAAATGTATGATGTTTTTCTGGAAACAGAGTAGAATCTAAACCATTGGTACTAAACAGACACCAAATTTATGATTAAAATTGTGCTAGGAAATATAATAAGTTCCAATATTAATGCTTATTTTAACAACATTTATTTCTAAACAATTTGTATTTACCCTCAGTATGTTATCTTGATAAAGGTGCTTGCTTTTCTTATTTGTTAGATATGAATCTACATACCTACGTCACCTTTTATCACCCTAAAGTGAAAACGGACCTCTCATAAGGCTTCTTTAACTTCTATACTTAGACATGGGTGCATTGCTTAACAGGGGAGTTAGTTTACTTTGCAAGAATTCATTCAAGGAAGAAATTGAAGAACAGAACAATTCTGGTCTCTCTATTTGATGAATTGCTAGAAATCAATGTATTACTGACATATCTATATTTGAAGTCATATTCTAGGAAAGTGAGAATGTTACCGTCAGAATCCACGTTATCGCGGCGTGCTGCTCTATCAACTGAGCTTTGCTGAGCTGATAGTAACATATTTCCTTTTTCTCTAGTTTAGTTTATGCGTGGGTTCCTGGTGCGAATCCCGGATATGATATTTTCACATTTCTCCAGTATTTCCTCTCTTCTCTTCTATTCTTCTCAGTAACTCTTATCTACTCGAATATTTACGTTTTGTCCCGTACATCAGAATACGTTTTTTTAAAGTGTTTCCTGCGTATTTGAAATGAGTCTCTGTCAGTTCATGAAACATTTGCTGAAAACTGTTTACAGCTGTTTATAAATATATTCAAAGTGTTGTCTTTATTGGTATGTAACATGTATTATAACACATGCTTGCTGTACCTCTTTTGAAGGGGTAATCTTTAGACTGACATCTTATTTAGTGTACACTTGCTAGCCCTTCTATGCTTCTAATTTGAAAGTCAATCGAGGAAGACTTTTTAAGGGACCTTGAAATTGAAAAGGTTTGCCATGGAATTTGTGACCTCACACGCAATCGACTTAAAGTCAGATCAAGCAAGGGATTTGTTACTACTCAATTCCATAGAAGAACTAAAAAAACATTTGTATTTTTTATTTAGTGATGATGATATTTCTGTTCTTCATTCGTAGATCATGAGCATTCTGTCTGATTTCAAGCCACAGTATTCATGGCACACCATAACTAAGCCTAAATACATTATCATTCATTACTCGAAGTTTAAGAGCACTTGGGATTGGATTATTTTACTATTTACGTTATACACGGCTGTAGTGGTTCCATTTGTTGTCTGTTTTCGATATAATGGACTTGGATTGATTATATTTAATACTTTAGTTGACTTATTATTTATCATGGATGTAATGATTAATTTTCGAACTACTTATGTAAATAAAGATGGAGAAATGATTACACAACCTCAGGAAATACGTAAAAATTACCTAAAAGGATGGTTCATGATTGATTTTCTTGCCGCTGTCCCCTATGGTCTTCTCAACTTTTATAGAGGAAGTGTGGTAAGTATACGTTACATCACATATAAAAGATCTCTAAACTTTCCTCGGCGTTAGTGAAGTTTGAATTATTTTTCAAACAATATGATGTTATATGTATACTATGTATTTCATGTCATCTTGTGTGTCTGCTTAAATACTTATCTATGAAAAAAGGCACTGATGAAGCTAATAGCGAAAAAAATTAGGTTGCTGTTGTTGGTGAGAATTCGGGACTGGCTTCCCGGATTGTCCACTTAACTATAGCACTATTTAGTGTAGTGGCAAAGTCGATCGTTTTCGGTGTGAGAGATCCTGGGTTCGATCCACACCAGCGCCGTATGCATTTCATGTTTATTGACTTCCATACGAATTTTATGACAGGGTAGAGATTGCAGCTTATAGTGGGGATACACAAGTCTAAAATTCCTCTTTTTTGCTAGTCTATACACTCTTTCACTTATGACGAAATTTTAAATGTTAGACAGTAATATGGAATTTAAATATCAATCTTAACAGAAGTGTGATATTACGCAATATCATTTGGCATAATCCACCATTTCATAAGACAGTTTAGTTTAACATAGCTACCGTATTTTCTAATTAGCTGGTAAGATCGTCGGATATGCAGTGTAAATTACATTTCTGTTTTATATTTTCACTGGGATAAAGTTATTTGTTGTTGGAATCGGCATAGTTTTGGTCATTTTTTTATTTTAACTAGATTAATACTTTCAGACTTATTTACAACGACACAGTTTAATTTGTTCCAAGTGTTCCTCCCTCAAAAGCAGAAACGAAACTAGAGTTTAAGGATCCTTGAAATGACGCTAACTTCAAATCCTGACTATAAGAAAATCATGGCTTTATTTGAAACTGTTGTAGGTATTTTAAAAAGGTGTAGACAAAAACTTGATAACAAAAGTCAAGAGGGTGCTCTGGTTCTTTTAGAGAGGAGGTGCTGCCGTTGTGTAGTATCGGTAAAACCAAATCATGTTTTTATACAGTTTTTGAGTCTTTAATAGCGATTATTGACTTGTACTTTTTAAAATAAACTTATCAGCACAGTTTCACGTCACTGTTCAGTTACCAAATTCACGTTGCCAATAAGCAGACACATATTTTCCCCTTTTTTGTACCATGGATGAATTGTTTGTTTTCCTTCAGTGGTTGTCTGAAGCTATCACTGGTATTAAAGTCATTCGGCTGATGCGCCTGGGTCGAATTGCTCGCCGTTTGGATCGATATCTAGAATACGGAGCTACAACATTAATACTTTGGTTACTTGTTTATTGTCTGTGCGCACACTGGATGGCTTGCATATGGTAAGCATGTTTAATAATCATAATAATGTAATAATGACAATAATAATAGAACATAGTTGTACTGTTTATAAGCAATGTGTCAGCTGGACTGTTTTAAAAGAAGACGACAATACATCAAATCTTACCCAGGAAGAATTTGTTTTGTTACATGAAAATTGATGACGCAGTTCGTGGTGTAGTGTTTACAGAAATTGTTGGTAACACATTCACTTGATATCATTATGTGTTAAACAATTTTTTTGTCTAATTGTCACTTTACAGGTATATTCATAATCAAACGGTTCTATTTGTTTCTGAAGGTTAACTGAATTCTATCGATATTTTATTGGAAATGATATTTCTAAGACCCGGAGATAGGCGTCTAAGTATAAAACTACATGAAATTCATCAGAGCACTTTTTACTTTGTTGGTTTATATATATATATGGTTATATGTACATACGCAGTTGAAATTTTATGCAGTTTAATACGTTTTCCTATGTTACTTTGTCCATTGTATTTACCCTTTTAAACTGCCCCACTTGTTTAAGCTGTTCCTTTCAGTCAGATGGCAAAACTTGCTTTGCAAAAATTTTAAAAACGTCACTGTCAAATCTTACCGTTTTTTAACTACGTGGATTCAAATGACAATGGCCATACTGTAAGCTCTCGATATCATCTTTCTCATGGTAGGTATCTCATTGGTTTCCGATATGACACGCCCAAAAAAGCATGGGGGTGGCTACATCTGCTGGCCACAGCAACTGAGCAGCCCTATGTATTCATCAATGGAACCCTCATTTCAGGAAGTGGTCCTACGATAGCATCGGCGTATATGTCAGCTCTCTATTACTGTATGAGCAGTTTGACAACTTGTGGGTTTGGAAACATTGCTCCGACCACGACTGCAGAAAAACTATTTGGATGTGTTACAATGCTTTTAGGATGTAAGTTAACTTTACGTTTCTCAGATTAATTTGCTTTACGGATTTACTTTTATTGTATATATTCTATCTTTTATATCCCCGCATAATTCTTTGAGTTTCACGAGTTTGAAATGTAAACCAAGACACTCAACAATGAAACAGTGATGAAGGACAGTGACTTGTCTTAAATTGACTGTTGCTGGTCTAAACATTGTGCCTATAGCACCTTAATAGCATAAACTGACGGATTCGTTAAGTGAGACGAAATATTCATCTAATAACACTTTCATAATTATCACATTTTACTTGTTTGAAAAAGAACCTGAAATTTAATTCAGAATAACGCTAGCTGGAAGCGAGGCCATAAATCACAGGATCCCGGCCTTGGACCGATAGGTATGGCATTGAAGTCAGCGAACATCCTGTTTTTTGATATTCCACTAATATCACAGGTTCCTGAGAATAAACGAGACAACGGAAAATCTAGTAATTGCCTAACACCCATTGAGTTAATTTAATAAGTTCATTATCAATAAATGAACCAGTTAAGAGGGTGAGGATTCAATCTCAGGAAGGTCCATCGGTCATGTCTTCAAGTGCTTTATGATCTAAAACAAGTCCTACGAAAGTGGGCTCGTCTCACCTCATGCAAAATGAGATATATAAGACGTTAAAAGGATGAGATTATCTATAAACACTCACTTAAGTGACGTGTCTCGTAAAACGAAAAGGGAGTTTAAGCACATCACTACAAAAAATGCCTCAAGGACGTTCAAATAATACCTGTATATTTTTTAGTTAGTCGAGAAGCCTAGAAAATCTTTATAAACGAGGTATCTATCACTCTATAAAACAAACTTCCCTGCTCATTGAGTTATGTAACTATTGTTGCGTACGCGCGACAGTATAACTGTGATTAAAGACGCTAAGGATTCCTTCCCTTCTTTTATTACACTAGACCCTAAATATGAGGGTCTCTGCTTACTTATCTTTAATACAAACTTACAAGTCAATTCTGATCTTCCTCCTATCTCTTTCTTCTGAACGACGCTTACGTACATGTGGTATTTTATTTAAATACCACTAAAACCGGAAGAGTATCTAGCTGTCCAGTCACTACAGCTTTGTTGCTAATCTTCACGTTGAAGCAATTCTTCAATAGTAAGGAATAGGGCTGTCACTTACGACAACTATAGACAGTGAGAGACCATCATATGAATGGAAGTATATTTGTTTTCTATGAAGAGACGTCAATAGCTTTGCTAGAAATTCAACAGGTCAAAGACTAAAAATGGGTAAAGAGCGATTGAAAACTTCTGTTTTGGCATTCCAACAACTAGGTATTCAGGGATACTAATACTTGTATGTGCAGCATCTACTCCTTCAACCTTGAGGTTTCGTACTTTTGTGGTCTTTATTAGTGAAGTGCCCATACCCAATCATCTTTCAGATTATTATGGATGAGAAGTTTCCTACAAAGTTTTGTGGAAATCTGCTAGGAAACAGCGAAAGACTACAACCTGCCTTCCCGAGATAACGATTCCGTATTCACGCTATGATATCCTTACTAAAATAGTCAGTGGTTTTTGTTTCGTATGGTGCTTTTAAATCTGTCGGCCCGTGGCACAATCTCGCTATCAAATGTAGGTATTCCGCATTAAAGATGAAGGCAAAAAAATATGACACTTTCTGTTTTCCAACTTATTAAGCCTCACGTTGTTATTGATTCAGTGATATCACTTTTGAGAACGTGAATAGATAACAATTTAGCCTATATCTATCAAGACAAAGTAACGTATATTCATTTCCTCATGTTGTTGGCCATAGGTAACGTTTGAGGCATGCTTAGTATCAGCTAGGTTTTATGGCAACATTCCATTCCTAATGCAATACTTACCCTAGCCTCGCATTTGAAACGGGGCATATTACTCCATGCAGTAGCCAGTTCATGAGTGTTTTCGAACACCATGATACCAAACAGAACAGGTATGAATCACTGATCTTTAAAAACACTGGATCGAGCATCTTCCGTCTCAAAGTGAGGTCAGTCGTTGGACGCCATTTCACATCCCATCAAGCATAGCTAACATGACCGTAACATGACCGATCCTCCCACTCTATTTTAACTAATTGGGATCAGTACTCGCGACTACCCTTTTTTGCTGTTGGAAACAATGGGAAGCTCGATCCAGTCTTATTTAGAGATCAGTGGTATGAATGCCCAAGTTGAAGCAAGAACATACTCCTGTTACCTACCTAAGCAATACTTTACTGAATGCTCCTTTTACGTTTTTGCTGGCAATGACGTTTCCATTTTCTGTATTTGCATTGTTATGTATGAACATGTTATACCACAGCATTTTCCGAGTAAACTATCATTACTATCGTTACAGCTATGATTACTATAAAAAGTTGAGATCAACCGACATGGTATGCGGTAGGAAAGTGTGACGTCACGATTTTGAAAATTTTTTGAATTAAGGAGAAAAAACCTCAATTTTCATGTTGCCCTATTACTAAGAACGTCAATGGCCAAAATTGAGAGTGATGCCCTTTCCCAGCACGGAGATATCAGGTTTCAAAGTTTTGAATCTTTCTAACAAAACCTATTGTTTCATGCTGGTTCCTTAAGGAACCAAGGAATATCAACAGAGTTTTGACCAGAGATTTTTGAGATTCAAACGCCTCTAGTTTAAACACTATATACACTACAGGTCTGCTACTTTGGGAAACAGTCTATTCCAAGCTTGCTTTTCAATATCTGGAGTCTGTTTGTACTATTTCTAAAACTTTTGATTCGTGACGTCATAGAGAGAAATACTAAGATGGCTCTTTTCTCCGTTTTTTCCTCTAGGTGTCCTCTACGCTTTTATATTTGGTCAGGTAACAAACATCATTCAGCAGTTCCAGAAAACATCGTCATTTTATCACGAAAAAGTGAGGCAAATGAAGGAGTTCATAAAACTCTATTCCATTCCACGAAATGTTGGATATCGATTGACCGATTATTTTTCTTCCACTTGGTCACAGAATAAGGGTATTGATGTAGAACAAGTACGTTTAATTATATTGTTTTCATTTTTTTTCTGTTTACTACTTACTGTGATTGTTTATTTTATACGTCAGAACTGAATGATTATTTGGCAATGAACATAAAGTTCCTTTTATGTAATGAGGTCGAGAAACTGTGAAAAGTTTTGAACAGAGAAAGGAGAATAATATGTCCTTTACTGATTTGATCACCGGTTTATATGAAGTAATTTACAAAGAAGGTAGAAGTTTTATTTTATCATCAGCTACCTGAAAAGGAAAAGTAAAAATTAACATGTACGAAACTCACAAATCGGATAATTAAGAAAATGTTTTCATTTCCGTGGATCGTATTAAGCAACGCAATTCATAAGTATAATGAACGTGATTAGACGTACAAGACAAACATAATCTGTAATCAACAGGAAGAAATAAGAGTTCGTTGGTAATCACTTCATAATAGCAAAGACCTTCGAAATAGCTGAAGTTAGTAAAGTCACGTATCTACAAAAATATGAGCAAATGGAAAGCCTCTGTCAGTTTCCATTGAAAACCTCCCTTTCGGATTTTTGGTAATCGCAATTGATAATTTGCTCGATTGCTTGATTCCTCGATTAATTGCGTAAATGACAGATGATTCGTCTCATCTTGACTGACGTTATAACTATAGCAAAACACAAGGTAGAAAATAAAGACTTCCGATTTCAAAATGTTCTTAGCTATATGTACCCTGATTAATTTATCAACCACAAAAGATGTCCTTTTACACTTTATTGATAGGGAGTAGCGGCTCGTGCTGAGGGGTAAGGGGGGCATTGCCTCACCACTTTTTGCCCCACCGGCTGCCACTGTTGCCTGGAAAGTTATAACATCAAAATTTACAGTATTTACTTGTGCTTCTCATAAACAGAAGTGTCACTAAGAATAAAATCAGTTGCCAGAGAGCGAACTAGCTGAACGAAGTTACCAGATGATCAGTTCACGATTTCAGACAAGTAAACTATTTTCATGCTACGCATTTACGACCATTTGTAAGGGAGTTTGGGGTATGAGTTATAGTGAAATGATTAGTAAAACATCTTTCCTGTTACAGATCCTCAAGTTATGTCCAAGAGATCTACAAGCGGATTTGTGCATCCACATTCATCGAAAGGTACTTGAAACGCATCCTGCATTTCAGGACGCTCCAGCCAGCAGCCTACGTCTCATGGCTAGGTATTTTTATACAATGAGAACAGCTCCAGGGGAAGTAGTCATTTGCAATGGAGAATTCGTGGAAAGTCTCTACTTTGTTGGAAATGGATCACTAGAAATAAGAGACAATGATCAAATACTTGGAATATTAGGTATACTTGATTTTTGACATCCTATCTTATCCACTGATCTCTAAGAATGACTCGACCGATCTTCCCATTGTTTCCAACAGCGAGAAAGTGTGGTGACGAATGATAGCTCCCAGAGGTCAAAAAAGGGTTGGGAGTTCCACCATGCTACGTAACATTGTTTTTAAGATTTGTTTCATGGGAATTTAAGTGGTATACAACGACTGACCTCGCTTTGAGACAGAGGATGCTCCATCCAGTGCTTTTTAGAGATCAGTAATTTTATCTTATTTATAACTGATAAGGACTAGCCAAATCTTTACCTGTTGATTTGCAAAAGGGAAAAATGTTTGTAATTTGTCTGTTGACTTTGTGGGGTTTTCTGTCTTTTTACTTTGTTTGATTTGTTCAAGTTGTTGATTCTTTTGACTCAACTATCGTTTTCTTCCTGTCATTGCTACTATTATTATGTAATTTGTTTATGTATTGAAGTGCTTGCTGAGCTAGAAACAATTTGGTTGCGTCTATTGTAGAGCAAGTATCACGTGGTATAGCTGTTTAACTGTTTGATAAAGGGTAACAAAGGGGAAAATAATTTTTTTGTATTGTATTGGAGGCAGTAAGAGTGGTGATGACTATGGCAATGATTATGACAAATACCAAAAATATATAACCTTATAAATAATATATATATCTATAAATAGCTATATATAAATATATATAATTTCTATAAAAGATAAGTGACACAATGAAATGCAAGAATTTTAAAAATCAAGCTGTAAACAATGACCGATCAAGTTTATCATTAACCCTGCATATCTATCGTTTCTATTTTTGCAGGTCCTGTTGACTGCTTTGGTGCTAGCATAGACAAAAACAAAGGACGGGAAAGAGCAATTTATGTAGTATCAGCTCTAACATACTGCGATCTTCACTGTATTGACAAAACTGCTTTTAAAGAAGTGATGCAGGTTTACCCAGAGTTTTATCAGCAGTTTTCTGAGAAATTATCGATGACATTTCCAATAACCAGCAAGGTATGTGATTTAGTTACACAAGAAGTAAATTATCACGCACAGGTTTTTGTTTATTACCATCGTTTATCATAAGTTATCATTTTCTCGATAACAGAATGCGGGTGCTTAGTTGCTCACTCCTGCAAATCAGTCACTTTTAGAGCATTAAGTACCAACACATCTCATTAATACTAGATAATTTTTAATACTTTGTTTGCATGTTACGGCATTTAAGATAGTATTTTGCATAGTTTTTCTCTCATCTACATCACTTGAGAACCCTAGGCTATTCCGAAGAGTTACCAATACGTCCCCCCTAGTCTATTTTTGGATCATACCCATACTCATCCCTTAGTCTGGTCGACGGTAGGGGCATCATTTATGACTTGTCAACCACTTCTCTCCGATCGGCACGGTTTTCTGCTTTCCTCATTGCCTCAGGCAGGGTCAGGCCTGTCCACTCTGGGATGTTGTCCTCTCACCGCTTTCTCTGTCTGCCTCTTTTTCTTCTGCCAGGGACTGTTCCTTGCAGGATTTTTTTGCCAGCCCTTCAGATCTTATCACATGTCCGTACCACCGGAGTTTTCTCTTTCGGACGGTAGTTAGGAGGTCTTCATAGGGCCCGCTCGCTAGTTTCACCCTGTTTCGTAAATTAAGAAAAGAGAAATTTAGTTTTGAGACGCATGATACAAGTTCCATGGGTCGGATAGAAAGCGACACAATTGTGCTGAAAGACGTAAGAACTGAGAGATCGCTAACAACTCAAAGCCGGATCCGATAAGGGGCATATGTAGAGCATGTGATGCGATGAAAGAAATTGAAAATTTAGTTACCATGAAATTTGAGGAAAGCAACAGGAAGGCAGCAAGAGAGTATACTTGACAGTTCAAACAAATGGATAAGTTTTACCATAAGAGAGATGTTTAGGACAATGAAAGATTGAAAGGTGTTTCAGGATCTAGTCGCAGTGAGTCAAGATGCTTCAAAGAATAAGGGCGCTGCTAGCTCTTCCTTTACTGAACTTTAAGTATTTGCATGTTATTGTAAATTACATAAATTATTTCACAGAATTATCGGTCTGATACTCTGAAGAATTAGATGAACAATGACGAATGCAGGGAATCTAGAAGTATAACATGAAGTTGCAACTTTACAAAACAACACTTCTCTGATCGGGGTGTTCCAGTACTTATACCTGTCGAATCATACAGGACATGTTCTTCCTCATATCGAATTACATGCTGTCACGTGTTTTAAAATAATGATCAGTTACAGTTTCAATTAAACCCGAGTCATTAATTTTAACCTTTTCATGAAAGAAGTACTGTTACAAAGAGGATTTGCCCAGGCCAACACCTCGATCCAATGAGTTATGTGTTGCAGAACAAGAAAACCCTTACCTCTCCCAATGAAATATGCAACGCCATTGCAGTGGTTTTTAAGTTGATAAAAGGGCGAAATATTTAGAAGCTAAAAAAGTTGCGTTTTTTGGAGCGTAGAAAAGTACAATAAACACATAAGGAAAATTGTGAAGTGGATCGACTATGTAGATGCGACACAGTACAAGTAAGTCAGTAAAATGAAGCCATTCACGTGTCCAGGGAAATGCAAAAGGATAACAAAAACTACTTTTTGGAGGATTATTTAGAAATAAATACATACTAAAAACGAAACAGTGAGAACTTTGCAACCAAGAACACCACCTATAGTATACGACGGCGCAGTATCACGTGGTGTGAAATTTTCTGAGGAGAACACGTTTCATTGTCTGAATAACTGACCCTGGTCTCACCTTACTCAGGAATAAGATATCAAAAGCAGTCTTAAAACATCATGAAATAATAACTCCAACCACTCATGCAATTGTCTTTAGCAACAAGATCAAATTGACTTACTTCTCATCTCTTGCTTTGCCTGCTGTGTTTTTGTCACATCTTTATTAACCATAAGGCATTTGCGCGACTCCCCCCCCCCCCTCCACACTAAAAATGATATGCACACTGCTGATATAAAACTTTGTCTTTGAGGTATGGTAGTTAATGCTCAAATAAAACGATTAGAAACTCGTTTATCGATTGGCATAAACAGGGCTTGTTAATATGCTGACCATTTTATTACTAAATTTTTCATACAGTAGTCTTTGTAAGGGCCTAATTGCTGGAGTGCTTAGACAAGAGGCCTCTTGATTACATTTTCTAATATCAGATCATGAAAACACTGCTATATTAACTGACATAATCATAAAGGAAAATTTTCAACACGTGCCCAAAGATCTTGATGCGCCATGAGGTTTGTATGTCACGCGCTTCCTCAAGTTTGTTATCAAATAATACAGGTACTTGTTACTAATAGTGACTGATAACACACAATCAGCCAGACCAACGATGATTCAAATATGCTTGAAAAATATAACTAAAATCAATTGTACCACCACCAGTTTGGAGAGAGTGAAATACAAACAGATATTTAAAGGACTGGATATGTATATATTTTTTGTTAATGACAGCTGCCTTATTCATATCATTGGCGTAAGCAGCAAAAAACAGAGTAATAACTGCACTTAAATACGATAATTTGTTATGACTATCTTGCTGCAATTAAAAGGTGCTCGTGAAGAGACACTAACTCTGCCACGCCCCTCTACGCATCCGTATTTTTACTTACTACCAGCTGTCAGACACGTCCTGATCTCACCTTTTGTTGCGTGATGGCTCAGTGGTTCCGTCTGCAGCTTTGAGTGCAGAAGGTTTCAGGTTCAAATCCGACTCAGAGGGATTTGAAAATTTGCCTGTTTCATAAATTTGTAAACTGAGCCATCAAGCTGGCCGCCAACCCAGTGGGTCATCCTTTCGGGGTCGGCAAATGGAAACCAGTTCATAGTGGGATCAAATTGTGGAAACACAAGGAAGAGGAGTGGCGCCCCTCCCTGTCTTCGGGCAGAAGCCATACGAAAAAGGAGTCTTTGGGATGCCCTCGAATGCGGTCGAACAATGTGATTGATTTGTCGCGTGAAAGTAGTCTTGTCATGAAAAAGAATACTTTTGCTTAACACCCATCAGATCTGGGCCATTAAATGTGTCCATAAAGAATCTGTGTAAAATGTTTTATTGACCCGAAAACATACGGCTACTTTTGGCCATGAGTGAAGCCTCCTTCTCCAGAGGCCATCATGGCTTGGATAGCCTTGTAGCAGTAGTGTTATTACTTAAGTCGGCTGTAATCATTTTACTTCAAACGCATCCAAAACGATGTGCGTCCAGCGATCTCCCAGCTTGTACAGGCAGACCTTTCTTTGATATAATTAAATTTCCTAGGATATAACATCTGCAGCCGAATTTGACATGGTGGCCTTCTGCAGCAGAGCCAGCTTTTTCACACCTATATATTAGTACTCAGTATCTGGCATGCTTCCCATTCTTTGATAGCCATATATTAATTGGTAAAAATGTCATTGAGGTACGCCATGTACTTGTCCACAAACTACTAAGACGGGAAAAAAATCCAAATTTTGTAGTTATAATCGCTACATGTGGTTATCACTCATTATAAACAAATATAATTTGACATTTTGATATCATCGTAAGTTCATTCACAAAGCAGTAAGTTTAGAAGGCACATGAATGTTCATGAAATAAGTGTGTGAATGGCGACTGATCTATCCTGCATGAGAAAATGAGCACCGCAAATCTTCTTTGCATCCGTCAAAACTTTATTTGATTATAGGCGACTGCATTTTTCAAACCTTGCGGCGCCAGCGTGTCAAACGTGAGCGATATCTGCAAGTTTTTATAGGTATAACTAGGACCAATAAATACTACTCAAGGTGCCTTAAAATCGATTAGAGATCACTTCTTTTAAGATTGCTTCTTGCTTTAGTTCTTTTTTCGTGATTGTATAAATACGTGAGTGGTCAATTTCCAGAATTGCTTGTTAAAGAGAAAATGATAAATAAACCGTCCAGCGATGAGTTCTGAGCGAAGAGCACCACTGCATTGTGGGAAGACTACCTGCAAAAACTGCATGATGGGATATTGTCCTCATAGGATCGTTTTTGTTATATACTGTCTAGGACTTGTCAGCTGCTATTTACATTGATATTTATCCTTTCTATACTTCGTCTCTAGGTAAAGTTATCGTTAACGAGGGCCCCAAAAGTCGTATCGGATGTAAAAGTTATGGAAGTAGAGGATATCGAAGATCCCGTGAAAGAGATAGAGGAGAAAAAGGTTGACAAGATCTCCTCAGTTAAAGCGCAATTGGCAAAGAAGGCATCACCAAGGTCTCCAAATACTTTGTACCCAGACGAATATGATACAATCGAAGGCCAGAGCCTCGAGGTATTAAGTGGTATAGGTGACTTGAAAGGAGAGGTAAGAACTGAAATAGAAAGACTGAATGCAAAAATGGGAATAGTTGAAGAGCAAATAACTCTAATTTTAAAACTTCTCCAACGATCAGAGTCGCATTCACACTCCCAGGTCAATTTAAAACTTGCAGAACTTCAAAAATATGCTAATGATAATCTTGAAAACACAGAGGATTTATGGCAACTGGAAACTTTAGAATCAGAGAGAGTTGATCATAGACATAAACAAAGTGCTGAAAGCTTAAAGAAAAAGTCACCTGAAAAACGGAAGGCTAAAGAAGATGAAACAGAGAATGTTTTCGATGAAATGATTACACCTATGGTAGAGTTAAGAGCACCCAAACTTCCCAGAAAGTCGAATACACCAAGGGAGAAAGGTTCTAAGATAATTCCAAGTCAGAGCAAAAGTAAAGAGGGAAAAAAGCAAAGCGATCTAAAGGCAACTTTTTCTGTTACTAAAGGGAGTACCAAGGAAGCCTCTTTGTGAAATATGAACGAAGGTTTCTATAGTAGTGAATTTTTCTGAAACAGATTCTGTTAGCCAATTTCTCAGAATCTTCATTGTGGGGTTTGTGCATTCCGTCAAAATAGATTCATCTGCTGCCATGTACAGATGTCAGTTGTTTTGTACTTCCCAGAAGGGGAAAAGAATGCAGAAAAGAAATGAGGAAGGACCTAGTGGTATTGTTTTAAATTATAACTCCAGAGACATAAATAGTTTCATTCCTTGGGAGGACAGAACTGTCAATGGAAAAGGAAATGCCAGTTATTATGTACAGAGAAGTTTAAAACGAAACAGTTTATATTTCGGCATAATTCTTAGATACTGAACGGATAACAGATAGTTTTAAACGGTGGTCCACGCTATCAAATCACAGTCCATATAGGGTATTCGTTTACCAACAAAAAATCATCACTGTCAAGGTCAAAGGGAAACAATCACCAGCGATCCAAGTTATATCAACGGATGGGAAAAAGTTGATATGAAATACAAAGCTTTACAATTGTTAGTTTTTTTGTTACTTTGAATAACTTTTTATGAATTTAGTTGTTTTCAAATAGAGCCGCCCCTGTATCGATGAAAAAAGACTTCTGATATTTAATGTAGGCTGACTTTCAGTTTTTATGTCATTGCAAAAAGGCTGTGACGAATACGCACCATTTGAGTTTCAGATAATCTTAAAGTAGAAAAAAGATGAAATAGTTGAACTTAGAAGCAATGGTAAAATCCTCTGATAAAATGCAGAAAAAAGTGCTATAAAAGCCATATTCTACGAAGTGCTACTTTACAAATGTGTGCTACTATTCTACTTTACAAATGTCCTTGTACTCAATTCAGAAGATAGTTTAAAGATTACTAGCGCTGAAACAGAAGTTTGTATTATTTGTATTATTGATAACAATGATTAAGTCAGCAAGATAAGTTGTAGATAATGCAGACATCACCATTGTTAGAAACATGAAGCCAGGTCTGCTACTTATTGTAAATATTGAATAGTTTTGACTTTTATACCTGTAGTTATCTATTTTTAGTGTAAATTTAAGCAATAATTTGTGAAATCTCCTTTTCAAGTTCACGGAAGAGAGGCTATAATTTGCACCTGGTTTTTATAATATTCCTTTTAGGCCCGTTTCAGCAGTTTCAAGATTTGCTTGTGGAGATGTTTGACTTCCCGTCTCGTTCACAAAACGTTCAATAACGTTTAAATTCATTATTGTTTTAATTTTTGGTAGTTAAAATTATTGCGACACCCCTACCAAGCATTAGATCACTTTTGAATATTGCTGAAGTAGAAGCTATGGAATGTCATAACTTGGATCAGAAAATTGTCTTCCCCTCTTCCCACCCTAATTTTAGGTAAGTGTGAACATACTTTCTGTAAGAATGGCTAAAATCGGCAGATAGAAATAAATTAATTCGACTTTGATATTTCAGTGATAGATCTTTACGAGAGGAGAATATTTAGGTACCATTATTACAACAAACTATGGACAGAAAATAGTTTTCATGCCAGACGTTGTGCTCATGATGATAGTAGCATCTCTATTTTAGGTTCGTTGAAGATTTTTGCTAGGCGTTCTTGTAAAGTTGAAGAAGAAAAAGTCATTTTAAACTAAACAAGAGCTAGGTCTGGAACATTGAAGAGGCTATCACACCGAAAAAGAATTGCAAGGACCAGTTATCTAGAAAAGAAGTCACTGAAACAATATCCTCCAATAACTGCATCCTGTCGATATAAAATAACTAGAGAGTACAGACCTGATGGGACGTTAAATTTCAGACCACCATTAATAACGATAACGAGAAAATGTGTCAGTATTCGTCAAGGACATATATAGGAAAAAGAAATGCAATGGGAGGGTTAAATCTAAGTAATGCAAAACATCTTGCAAAAATAAGGGGAAAAAAGAAGTCTGGCTTTATGATTTTTAATCATGTGTTATAAAACCCGTGCTTCGGGAGTATTTTGCATACTTTGCCCTGAGTCTAAGCATTTTTTTAGCAAAAAGTCAGTAAATATCGTTTCGAGGTCTTCACGTGCATTCGTTGATATTTTTTGTATCTCGCAGAAATAGAATTTTCCATATCTTGAGATTTAGCCACTGGATACCATAACATAATTTTATAAACATAAGATGTTAAGCTTGTGTAAAATTTATCTGTTGCAACGAAAACTTTCATTTATTTTAATCTGATATTATGTTTCTCTTAGACATTTCAACAAAGTTGGCCTTTTAGACCATTCTAGTCACGTGCCATGCAGTAAGTTGCCCCACGTGGATAATTTCAGTAAGCTTCAAATCTTAAATGGCCTGATGAAAACTGTCACGCTTTTGTTCCCCTTCTGAAAGTAGCGATACTGATCGCATATAGAGATCAAACTAGAGGCCTATACAAGCTGTATAACCTTTCTTGAATTGTCATAAGAATTCTGCAGGTTCACATATATCCCCTTTTCATTTGAATGATCTGACAAACAAGTAAACAAATTAAGCAATAACCTAACTGATTATAAATAGTGCATATAGCCAGACCTTTGTTGGTTTTTTGCAGCTATACAGATAGGGAAATATTATCCCACAGTTTCCGAGGCAATCTGATAGTCAATATAAATGACGTCAGATCTCTACTCGTTCGTGTATTTTTTGCGATGATGTCGTTATGATAACGAATGATATTTATAGGTACTTGGTCTGACTATTAACTGTTCATCAGGTCACGGTTT
>JAAAKL020001592.1:0-30003 GCA_010016065.2 Carybdea cf. marsupialis auct. non (Linnaeus, 1758) | reverse complement strand
AGTCCTAGTTCTTTTCGTGAGAGGTTAAGAGTACGTTGGCAACTTCTGTTCAACAAGCGTAACTCAACCATCTCACAATATGTTATGTACAAACGTCTTTCATAGTCACTTGTGATAGACACTATAATACAGCAATTCTAACGATCTTCTAAAAAGTCTTTAATTTTTGTTGCTTTTCAGGCTGCTAATATTATGTCAGTTAAAAGCAAAACTAATACAGTTTCTTGGCACCATGCAGTAGCTCGCAGCATGAAACCTACTCCTTTTATTTCAGCCTACCTCCGGCAACACTTAGCGTGCCCACTTATGAGCCCCTTCTGCATTACTTTATCTTGAGCGTTCAGTCTACTAGAGTTGTCTTTCAAAGCTGGAAACTGACCTCCGAGTCTTGTTTTCGCTGTCCATAGCAGTTTTATTCCTGAGGTATTTTTCAGCAAGCGACATAACTGTTCTATTTAAAAAGGCAATGCCTTGTCAAAAAGTGACCCAAGGGGGAGGGGGTAGAAGGGTCACTATTGATACCTTGAGTCTTGTTAGACTGCCTAAATTAAGATCCTCTAATATTACACACATAGGCATATTGTAAGGGTGAGAAATTGTTTTGGTCTCATGTTCATATAACGTGCTACTTGCCACAGTCCTTTCCACTCTTGCTGGTTTCCTTTATCGATTCTATTGACATGATTTGATTTAATTTTTCTATACATTTGATTCGATTGTCTGTATGTGGAGAACTAGGAGCTACTGTGGCAACTAGAGAAATGTCGTGTATTGTTTTTATCGTTATTCGCCCAGCTCTATTTACAGATTGCACGCAGCGGACATACGGATCGTGAATTGAAATAAAGGTAGCAGAGTACTTTTTCTTCCTATAATATCTTTACAGAAAATTTTTATTCGAATAGATCAAGAGTTTTTGTTTTTGTATATATTTTTACTTATGAGTCCAAATTCTTCACCTTTTCCTTCGTTAATTTTTGTCCAGAACAAGTACGTCATATCACAAAATTCAAGAACAAAGGAAAAATGACGCCTGGCCTCGAATTCAACAAGGTTACTTCTAGCGCAACTCTCTTACAGAAACAGGACAAGGGAAACAAAATGGGCCTTGATAAAGTGTGATGCTATCAGCAAATATTCGTAAGCCCTCAGTTTAAGAGAGTAGAACAAGATGGCTTGCTCATGTTTGTCATGTACAGTCATTACACCACTTGTCAAAGTCTTTGTGAAATACACAAGGGTCTTCAGAAATGTCTTGAGAATGGAAAACGTGCAAGAGAGAACTCATCATCTTCCTTGAGAGCTTTCTTTCCCACCTCGCTCAGAGGTTTATGAAGTGTAAGATGCTAATGTTTATCGATTTGTATTTTACCATTAAACTCTGAATTCCTCCCAAAAACTATATAGGGTATAAAGAGTTCAGATTTCTTTCTGCGAGCACCTAATCGTCGTCGTCGTCACCATCATCATCATAACAAGATTAAATTAGAGGAGGCGCTTAACGTAGAAGGATTACTAGCATAAGGTGTTCGTACGTGTGGCTGGACAATTTTGAGTTTTCCGTCCCAAGTCAGATTGACTCAAATTTCACACCTTCTTCAACAATCGAATCACCAGTGTACATCTCAGAGTAGAAACTTCTGCCTCCATTTAGGTTAAAACATTTTTTATTTCCTTCAAACTTGGATGGCATGTGGTATATCACGAGGTCTGCTAGGGTTTACACAGCGTAGACTCATCTGTGTGAAGGTGCACACCATAGGTGCTAATACTTAGAGAGCTAGCAAGCTGCAAATGTCGCTCAAGGCAACGAGATATTTGTTATCATAGCAACTATGAAAACAATTTCAGCGTTATAAGTATTATATTTGGGGTTATTTTAGAGTAACTATAGAGTCATACCAGGTGCAACCTCTTAGCAGAATAATTCTGTAGGTTGAGAGGATTCATTCACTCAGTATTTCTTGTTTGTTCACCAGAGCAACTTCTTTCCTCAGCAGCTTCACAGCTTACAAACATTCATGACATTTTGTTCAAATCTTGTATTTCGTGTGTGGGGGTCATAAATCTGTCCGATGGTAACCTATTCTTATATTTGTTGACAGCACAGAGTTCTGGGTGTAATACAAAAACTCCGTGGTTGACACCTAAGCTATTCCAATCTATAAACGGTTATTCGAACTTAATGTAATTTTAATCCGCAAAAAACCTAAACGCAAGCAGGTAACGACTTCTTTCAACATTTAGCCGCAACTAGTCACTATCATTTCATTAATGCATTTGCAAAGTATAAAACAGCATTCAGCGTTCTGGATTTTCGTTATGACCTGGAAATTAGGTAGACTCTTTATCGATGAGAGGCTATGTTTATAACTGTTCAGGACCTTTGAGCCCTTGGAGCAAGTTAAGCCGTCCAAATTGAAGCTCAAAATTTAGAAATGAACAGAGTACACTATCGTATATACCAGATACTCGTGGAGGTTAACACACAAACTACTTACAGTAGGTCCAAAACACGTTGTCTTTTATCAAGTCAATTGAACGATACAACTTTAACTCTCTGCTAGTACTAAGCAGTCGTTGCTAGCAGCAACCCTGTGGCGATTTTGGAGCCTCGCTTTCATTTAGTTGCTCGAAAGTCGAATTAGGAGTAGCTTGATCTGGAACATAACCAAATACTGAAAGGTTCTAAATTTTAAAATATTTGACATTACCTAACTAACTCTGAGAAAAGTAATGGATTATTTTTTAAACAAAAAATCTCAACTTCCTATTAACAATAAGCAACAGAGATTCTTTGTTTAATATTTTGAAAATTTTTAATTTCTTTTTTCAAAATAGAGCACAACTACGTTTTATTAATAAATTATAGGGCCTTGGAAAAGAAGAAGAGAGAACAACTGTACAGCTAAAACGTGGTTCGAATCTTGATACACAGACACTTATAACCAGAAATAACCTGCACTTAAGCATATTCAGTAATGATTTTAACTTGAAACTTAAGTAAACCATAGTGTAGATCTTTTGTCAACTTGCTTACAAAAAATAGTGTAAACAGCTTTGAGAAAGAGGACTTTCACAGGCAACAAAATAGAAAATCATGACCCAAATGTACTTAGACGATTGCTATGTTTAAGGAAATCAAATACTTGTAACTGCAAAAGGTAAAGTGGTACCCGCAAATCGCATAGTATCATTCCAATGTGAGTCCTTGACATTTGTATTTTGACGTTGGATAGAAATAGTTGCTATGCATTCTCGCACTCTCGTCCAAACTCAACGTTGAAGTAACAGGGCCTGAAATTGCAAAGTGAAGCTTCTAGGGGCATGGCAAATCTGCAGCCAGTTCAAATCAAGGAAAGTTCCTTTAGGAGATAAACTTTTTAGAGAAATATTACGCTCCACTCCGATCTTGGCTTGATAAGAAAACTGGTAACGTTTCTTGGCTTTGAGTTCCCATACAAAACGAAGTGCTTGAGACTATTTCCAGCAAGACATTAGAAACTATTAACGGAAAAATTAATGAGGCAAGACAACATTCTGTTGCATGTTTTGAAGTCACGAGTCATATATGTCTAATATATGTCTACATAACATTCGTATGTAATCTATTGTGATTCGATACGTGTTTGCAAATATTATATACGAGAGATTTGTTGCCTTAAAGCACACTCGACAACAAAAGTCCCTTTCTAATGTTTTAGATGAAGAGAGAGGTAGAATGCATCTGCAATTGAGCGACATTATAGAGATAGTCATTGACTGAGCATGTGATATGTCCGGAAAAGAGCAAGGCGCGCAGCAACAGCTTGTCAAGGCAGGGGCTACGGCAACATTTTATTTCTATTGTTTTCGTCACCGCCTGAATCTGGTGTTAGGTAACTGTCCCGAGACATTTCTTTTATAACAGACATTTTCGACACTATTGGAAGAATTTGTTGCGTGATGGAGGGTTCACTGTAGGGTTATGCCATTAAAGAGGCAAAACGTCTAGATTTAGGTATCAAGGAAGGAAAGACTGCTCTTTGCTGCTCTTTGCTGCTCTTTGCTCTCTGTCTGACACGCGACGGACAGCTAAAGCGGATAATCTCTCAGTCATTCTTAATGTAGCACCAGCCGTTGCTGCAACCTTAAAGAAGCTCAAGACCAGTGAAAGCCATGGCACAGGATCAATGATATGTATCAGATCGTTTCAATTTTTGTTCTAAGTAGTATTTTTGCACGAGTGTTTTCAGATGTCCAGAGTTACATTTGAACATTTACAAAAGGAGAACGTGGACATGGTAGCAGCGGTAGATACTATAGAAAGACTTTTACAACAAATTAAATTATTCCGCAATGAAACAAAATTTAAGGAATGAATTCGTAGAATAGACTCAGAATGCTGCAGTAAAATGTGGAATAAAAGGCACTTTTGGTTCCGCGTTAGTGAAGCGTTGCCATACTCTGCCAGATCATCTTCGAGATTGTCAAGTATTATTGGACACAGATTTCAGTCACAGGGATGCCTGTTCAATAATGAAAAACGCTGTGAAATCCCAAAAGGGAAAATCTCGTCACTGCTTTACCACTGTGGCCTGTGCCTCATACTTAGCGAACTTGAGAGCAGCTTTTCGTTGCAAGTTGTAGTCCAAATATCTTCTCCCCATCCACAAAAATGTAATTTCAGGGAAACCCAGAATATCGATCAGCTGGTTAAAAGGTAGTTCCTGAACAGCGAGTCAGCATAGAATGCTGTCAGTTTAAAATTTCAAGATTCCTGCAGACTCTAAATGCAGGAATGGAGGAGACAGGTAAATTGTCCATTTGCCGCTATTTTTATAACTGTTTCATATACATGATTTAGGTTACCTTTATCCCAATCTTCACAAGCTAATTAAGAACGTAGCTACCTTTCCTCTTACAACGGCAACATGCGAACGAGTTCATAGTAAGGTCAAGTTAATAAACAATCAACTTCGAGTGACTGTGAGTGAAGAAAGACTTGATCACTTGGTAGCTATAAGTAGCAAAGGAGACATATCTTTTAGCATTGAGCAACTAGTGTTAGTAGATCAATTCCGGGACAAAACTACGAATTGTAGCTTTGTAATTGAAATTTTTTGAAACATTTCGATGAACGTGATTTATGATAATCCTTTAAGTTCTTTATTCTAAGGCCCCGTTTACACTATCCCGGTTTTTCTTTGAAAACGGAACAAAATTTTGCCGTTTTTTGTCCTTTTCTATTATTCTGGCGCCGTTCTCACCAAACTTTACTCGTTGATGTTGAAATAGTCTCGTTTAGGTGATTAGCTGGCCTCTTATGGAATCCGGCATGAAATCCTTCCGTTTTCAGGTGGTTACATGAAGCAGAGATTATGTGTTTCATAATCTCTGCATTGACACGATTGATACAGTTTTTGAATGATTCCGTTTTCAAATGCGTCTTCATTTGATGCCGGTTGGGAAACGTTTTAATGTAAACGCAAGGCCAATCCGGCATCATTTTCTTCCGTTTTCAAATGAAAACGGCATAATGTAAACGGAGTCTAATGTAATCACTTTCACTGACTTCAGTATTTTTGACACATTTGCTTACCCTATGATTTATTGATTCATTGATTTGTTACCAGTTTCTTATTGGATTGCCTTTAATTTGTATGGAGATACCACCATAGATCAGGTGGTGAAGCAGTACGCCACGAGTTCGTGGGTTCTGGATTGGAATCCGGGTGTTGACATCTTCACTTTTCTCTAGTATCTCTTCAAACGTGATCATATTGAACCGCAAGTCCTTTCACATTTAAAAGTCTATTCTTTTTTGTTTTTAAAAGGGCCTATGCTAGGAGTGCACTTGTATATGGTGTGGAGACAAAGCTTGAGAAATAATAACTATGAAGTTATAAGGAGGAGCAGTCATATGATCAGGGAATCCTTACACGTGAATAAGGATATTACCAACACAGTGTGCCAATGTTTTCGAATGTTTTGCTATGATCAATTTTTTGATTCCTCTGGAAATTAGCCCTTCACTTTTTCCTCTGTCATTGTACTTTTTGAAGAAACTAACCAATGTATACATCTGTTTTTAGACAGGAACGGTGGAATTATTCCTATTCAAGACTTACAGCCTTAGCAAGAGCTCAACCTTAAGGGTTCTGTGTAAGTGTGCTTGGTCGAGTAAGGATAGCAGTGTGAGTAATATAAACCTTTCCAAATTAGACTGCATGAAAGTGTAAAACGAAAAGGGTGGAGATGTTCTTTTTGAATTCAAATAGACACAATCATCATAATCATTTTCAATGAATAGTAAAATATCATGATTTATATCTTAATGATATCTATCGCTTTTTTGCGGTAAGTTAATGTTTGCTGAGAAGTTAGCATTTGTATCTTTATTAGCAAGCGTTATGGAGAAGTGCGGGGAATTGAAACCGTGAGGAAGCAAAGATAGGAGCAATAGACTGTAAAGCTATAGTTCCAGAAATTGGCACTTGGAACTATGGGCGATGAAATTTCACTACAAAGGACAAAATCGTTTAAATTTGGCACCCTCTAGAACCATTGTCGTTGAAAGGCTGGAAAGCATGTCATACTCGTTGTTTTTCACGTGAGCAAATCATGACAGTATTCAGGATAGGTTAGTAAAAACCAGCTTTTAGTTTCACATTACAGTATTGTTAGAGATCTTAACAATGTGACAAATCCGTAAATTGCAACTACCCTCTGCTCCTGCCTACATATCCCCTGGGTTTTGTAGTAACAGAAAAACGTTCACTCTAACTTTGATGAGGAGGTGATACGAAGGGAGAGTTGCAGTATAGTATAAATATAAGTATAGTATGTATAGAGATTTTGCGTTGCGCGCAAATACTTTCGTTTTGTAGGATGTCCTTTCAACTCCCTATACTATTGGGTTGATGACGAAACTAAACTTGTATAAGTGATATTATCCAACAGCATCAGAATAAATCGATTTAAAACAAGAGTGACTTGTTTCAAGGGTTCAAAGTGCCGTAGGAGTTGGAATGGGAATAGGATTGGGGTTACTGTTGTGGGTATTACTTTTAACATATCAGACCAAATGCAAATTGGAGAAACAGGGTGGATATTGTATGTATAGGTGTATAGAGTCCATTTCGCGAATCGTTTCAATCACAGCATGTTTTGGCATGGTGGCAAGGATTTTGTGAGTTGACTTGTGAGATAGTTTTGCAAGTTGGTTATGGGCTATGCTCACCACTGTAACAGAATGAAAAAAAAAGAAAATATCCTAACAACGTGTTTCAACCAGAAAATTTTTTGACTGACCAAATCTAACACATCCTCTCCGCAGAATGATATCTCACGACTTTCAATCTTCGTCTGCTCTCCCCACACCTTAAGAACTCCTTGGATACTCTTCTGATCATTGAATCTTGGAAAATTTGAACATGTTGATTTATCTTTAAAGCAACAGGAGATAATGCAAGATCTGGAATTCTTTATTTTGAGACAGTTTTGGGTTTACAGAGGTACCGGAATTGTCAGGGAAAATGGTACCAACTAAGTGTCGCTCACTACGTTCGCCGTATGATCGTAAAGTACTGACACACACTGACATGCTCTTAAATCAGTTTAGCGTCAGGAGTTTGATAGGACTGAGGAATTGAAAAAAGGAGTATAGAGTGTGGACGACTTTGTTGCAAGTCGAATCGTTTTATCTTTCTTGATTATTCGTGTTTAATAAATGTTCGATCAGAGGAAGCTCCGCCTATTTTCTGAGTTTAGTTAGTGGCAGTTTCAACTTATAAATCACCGTCTTTTTTCGGTTGCCATGCATATAGATAATCCACTTGTAGTATCAAAGGTCAAGACATGTGATCAGGAGATCCGGAAAAAAAGCAAAAAACAGGATAATAAATCTTCCCGTGTCAGTGAAATGAATTCCATTCGCTGTGACAGGTGGGCAACGTGCTCACGGCCTACATCACCAAAGTCGCACAATTGAGAGAAAATATTATAGAATCTACAATTGACGCGTAGAATAATTGCTAAAACTTAGCCCTTACCATTTGTTGTCGAAGGGCAAAGTTTTTTTACAGACACCGTGCAATTTTGGATACAGTAGTATGTTCCACATAAACTGCTTTATGCTCTGATCACTTTCCAACAACTGCTCTCTAAGCATGTTGTAGATCAAATCCTGGCCAAAAAGTCATAGCTGTCATCATGTCAATATTCTATAATTAATTACTGCTAATTATTACACATTCTTATTGTCAAGAATGTAAAAGAGTAGTACTACATGTTGGAAGTTGATCATTGTCACCTTTCTGTAATGAATCTACGCGTTGTGTATGTTGACGTCACTGTGTAGTCATAGTGTCACGGAGTGCATTGTTTGATGAACGTGGTATGCCTAAAGTTGTGCTCTTTTGAGAGCAAGACAGTGTAGTGTAGTAGTTAGCACGCTGGACTGCAGTACGGAACGTCGTGGATCGAAACCCGGTATTAGCATTAGTTTTTCAACACTACATTAGTACTTGAGTTTGTTTAAAGAGCGTTTGGGGATGCTTCTGCTTCCATCCCAACCCTTACCTACGAAATCTCCACAATACTAGCCTATACTCGTGTCCACTCCGAGGCCATGTTTTCTTGATTGATAACATTCTGAAACCCGTCTGTGTTAGAAACAATCTTACCCCGAGACTAAAGCAATACACGTCTATGATATTTTAGCATAATCAATTATCCACCTGATAAGTAGATACTAACCCACGGTGTCCATGTAAATAAAAAAGGAATAGATACAAGAATTACAAGTTAAATTCTCTTGCACTTTTCCTGCACTTATTATACTTTTACAATGGCGCTTGATAATCCAAATATTACAGTCTGATGACAATATCTTTTCTAATACAAGAGATTTCGTCAAGCAAGTTTGGCCACAGCTAGAGTACAAATGGAATCTCAAATTACAAGCAGGTGTGAAGGGTAAATTATAACAAAATTGAGGACGAAATATTTACAATACAGACTATAATAACATAGTAATCGTTAGAAACATAAAAAATTATTCTTGTCCTAACAATACGGCGATCAAGAAAGCTCACCAAGGGCAGTGCTTTCATATAGAATCAGTCACTTGTTAAATCTTTGGCATGACTTTACGTCCTTGAATAGCAAGGCTCTCTGCCATCAATTTCCACAATCTCCACAGAAGATACCATGATCTTCAATACGATTTTCGCAGTAAGCGCTTTTAACTGCACAAATGACCTATGCAGTTTTTCAACCCATTTCCCAATGAACCCCCTTTCCCAATCGCGCAACTATTTACTTTTCAAAACGAGGTTAAAACATCAGAACCATTCTGGATCACATGTATTTATTTACGATATCGTCGGGAGGCCTGGAAAGTTCACGTTGGACGTTCTTACTTCACGTAGTAACGATAGTATTTTCACTCTTGGAAAGATGGAATTTCTTTTAAATTACGAGGAGGACGTGCCAGAATTAGATAAGAATACATTATATGTTGAGGATCTTAATGAGAACCAACGCTTGTTTTTAATACAGGCTCCTGCTGAGGTGAGCTGAGATGCCTAACGTGTTTTTCTTTCTTTCTGTCTTCTTTTCTCTACGGTAAGTGAAGGGATGAACTTGTATTCGATTTATTATTTCAGATACATGGCAGTTCCAGTGAAAACGACATGAAAGCCGTCATGTCTACATTGGGAAGACCTACAGTCTACACTAGCAGCATGGCTATGCATAATATGCCGGTATGCACATGTAGTTAACCATAGATGCCTTCTTCACATGACCCTTATAGTTACTAAGGCTATCCATTTCATGGAGCTGATCGAAAGTATGCTTTAGTGCAGGCTTTCCTCTTTTAAGTTGTAAGAAGAGTAGATGGTGCACGTGGGTACACAAGAAGGATGTACAACGTAGAAGGATTTTTGCACTGCTGATTTTTAACATCTATACAGCACAAACAACCAAAAAGTGAAAAGTTGCAAGTCATTTCATCTATGCCAACAACCGCGGTATATCCGCCCATAACAGAAAGGTTGTTGAAGAAAGACTTTGGAATTTTTCAACATACTGGCAATTTGCAAACTTTTGTAAGACACAAATTTATACTTTCCAGCAGCACAATCAAGAAGGAAAATGTAAGCTGAATATTACCTGGCCTGGTAATGTACTTTCAACACTGTGATCATCCAGTTTATCTAAGCATCACGTTAACCTGGGCATCTCTTTCAAGACCCATGCTGGGAAGAAAAAGGCAAAGGTATATTCGATTGATATCATTGTAAACAAACTTACTGGAACAATTTTATATACCTGCTTTATATATATAAAAGAGAAACCTTACGGGAA
Organism: Carybdea cf. marsupialis auct. non (Linnaeus, 1758); assembly: GCA_010016065.2. Classification (NCBI taxonomy): domain Eukaryota; kingdom Metazoa; phylum Cnidaria; class Cubozoa; order Carybdeida; family Carybdeidae; genus Carybdea; species Carybdea cf. marsupialis auct. non (Linnaeus, 1758). The sequence continues at coordinate 19,650 of JAAAKL020001592.1, read as the reverse complement.
GAAAGATTTCTTCAAGCAAGAAGAGCCTTGTTTATATGTCCAAAGAAGAAATGCCCTCTAATACACATGAAACCTGGACTGAGTGGAAATGCCTTCACAGATCATGATCTAGGTCTAGTGTTGCAATCTGGGAACGAAAGATGTGACCTGTCAACATAGTACTGAAGCACAAGTCTTGGGAATACTCATTATTACCCTGTTGCAGCATTGATGCAAGACTATAGGCCTTGCAGAATGCAATGAAAATGCAAGAGACTATGTTCATTTAAATGGTTCAAAGACAACATAAAGCAAGCAAGCTTGACATTGCACAATGGCGCATGCAAAGTAACTGACCTCTAATTCTATTTGAGATAACGAAACAATGTCAATGTTAACAAGGTTACTAGTAAGAGTACAATTGTTTGTATTTATTAAATCAGATAATAATATCTCAATTTTTTCCTTCTAGCTTGATGTATCCAAACTTGATAGGAAAGAAATAGTCCTTAATGGTAGGCAAGACTTAATCTGTGCAAGCAAGGGGGTAAGTCAACATATAGGACAAAACTTTCAATTGATTCTTTACAAGGTTATTACTTTGAAGGCTTATCGTGATAGATATAGTGAATACAAAACTTTTTTTGGGACAAAAGGGCAGAAGGATATTTGATGTCACTGTAAGCAGTATGTTTAGGCCTACAGGAGTTGGAGCAACAGATAAATACTCATGATGAATATAGAAGCAGGATACTAATAATCAAGATTTAGTTGCAGTTAACACCTCCTGTCCACTAGTCATTCTTGTGCCATTATACATTAATAATACCATCAAAATTTGTGTCATGTAACTAAAATGTTATATTAATTACATCTTTGTAGATTATGATATATATTATCAAAATAAATATGTGTTTTTGGCTTCTAATCAATATAAACTTCTATACTATGTAGTTCTTTGCAATTGTGTTACAGAAGACCAGAAATCTTTGTATGTAGTGAACTCAAGCAAAGGGGTTGATTCGAAACAGGAAAGAATTCATTGAGCTTTCTGAGACCAAAAACAACTCATCATTTATAGCAAAGGTTATTCCTGAACCACAGGTACAGGTGTTGTGTATACAGATATTTTAAAGCTCGGTGGCAGACGATGAACATCTGTTGAATATGTATCTTCTGTGAAGTTTAATGATGAAGGGGGAGTTCAGTGTTCTTAGAATTGAAATGATTTGATAATTTTACATGTTAAAATTCATTCATTGAGTATTCAGGTTTTTAATTTTCCTTTAATCTTTGACACAGCAAAGTAGGGTAGAGAAGGGAGGTACATTGTAGTTTGTATTATTTATGAAAGACTGGAACCTCTTTACATCAAAGAGTAAACATGTAGTTCCTGACACACTATTTTTGTCTTCTGTACATCATCAAGTAATGAATAATTACAAAAATCCTAGAGTTGCAATTTTCAGAGTAGCCCAGAGTTTCTTTTGAAGTTTTGTGTACTGCTTTATGTTTCTGCATCCAGCGTCATCTGTAGTTGAAAGGACAAGAATGGGAGATGATAGCACATATGTGTTGAATACTGAGAAATACAAAATTTAATCATAGTGTGCTAAAAGTTTCTGTTTCATGAAAGGAGAGTTATCTATTGGGACTTATTACTCAACAGTAATTTGCATACTTTATACTATTCCCCAGTGTCTGTTTGTTGGATGTCTACTACTTCATTGTGATTTTCTTGGGCATTTAGGCCTACTTGGTCCATTACTCCTGTGATTTGCTCACAACTTATTGAGTAACAAATGGTATTATTTATGTTATCTATTCATTCTGATTGCCAGGGAGATACTGATAAACTTCATGTTGAAAGTGTATCAGATCTAAGTAATGTGGTAAGTATATACAGTTTGCATCAATTGTTGATGTACCTTTGTTGCTGTTATTCCCTTGTACCTTTGTAAATATTCTTTTGCTCATTTTGCCACAGGTACAAAACAATAACTGAAATTTCAAAACATCTGTGTTATGTTTTAATTGCGTATGTAACTAAACAAAAAATAAAGCAATTACTATGTATGCCCTACAAGCTAAATGGCCTTTAATCTGTTTGGGAGGAAGCTGTTTCAATGAGTGAGAGCTTGAATTTAAAGCCAAGGTTAAATTTTAAGAGAGATTGCTTGAAGCAACTACAGAGCATTTGGAAAACAACTTAAGTGATTCGTCTTAATGGGAGTAAAAACAGACTACATCAATACTTCATTACACTACTTTGATGTTTTAAATAGTATTCATCATCATGTTTGACACCTGAAATTCCAAAGTAACAAAGATATTTTGTCATATTCAGATCATTAAAGTGCAAGCTTAAGACTGGGACGTGAATGATCCAATGTGCACAGATGGCTTGTTTAGAGCAAATTCCACTTATCTTTTATTTGCTTGTGTTACATATGTGATTTATGAACTGATGTACATTTGGCTTCATGGCCATAAAAGCCACAACACCATTTGTTACTTCCATCTACCTTCTATTACGTATATTTCACCTATGATGTATGTAATTCGTTTCCTCTTACCTTCCTTCATACTACTTGTCACCAGCCAATTGCAGCTATGGCTGCCCCAACACTGCTCTAGATTAGAGTCAATTCTCAAAATCTAGTTATCTGTGCACAGTGACACTGAACTTAGAACACTCTGAAGAAAAGACAGTTGTAGATTTAGCATTGCTGATGACTAGACCACTCAGATATCCTGCACAAAGCAGTTTTAAATGTAGAGTAAGTCTAGAAATTGAGGAATGTGATAGATAAGGTGTCTTCTAGTAAGGCCTTTAAATCCTTAGTTGCAGTTTCATTGCTGCTCTAAGGCCAGTTGAAAAGATACAAGTGGAAAGTATTGCCTAATAATAAATGTGATACTTGTGCTTGTTTTGGCAACTGAAGACAGTTAACTTTCTCTGTTCTCTTTTGGTACTGCTCAAATATATCTGTGATGCAAATATTTATGTGGCTAAATGAAGTATCTTGAGATGCTAACTCAATCTTATGATAAACTCTTTCTGAAATCAATCTCGATAATATAGTAGAAAAAACACTTTGAACTACTTTCTCCCCCCCCCCCCTCTGTATATTGTACCGCTTGTGTTGTGTTTTACAGAGATGATAGGTTGCCTAATGTTGTATGTTTTAGTAACAGTTCATCAATTACTCTATTTACAGTTTGTGTTCCTTGGTGCAATGAAAGTTACCTAAATGCCTACTTTCCTGCCTTATATATAATTCATCCTTTTTATACAGAGATCCTTAGAAAGTAAATAGAATCTTCTAGAACATTGTAGAAATTTCTAGTGTATTCTATAGGAACTTTTGGAAGTTTCTAGAAACCTGTTAGAACATTCTGGAATGTTCCAGAAGATTACAGGATGTTCTGGAAAAGTAAAGAATTTTCTAGAAGAATCCAGATTAAATAGTGCTGTTGCCTAGACAAGTCCAATTAAGGTAGCCCCATGACATCTTGGATACTGATAGTTTAATAATGATTGATGTAAAAGAGCACATTTTTATATTAATAATATAACACCAGAGTGTAATGGATATATTTTCTCTTTCAGTCTAGTAAAATGGTTGTCATGTTACCATCAAGGAATGATGATCAGCTGCATGTGTGTATGTACATATATTTGTTTTTATTTTATTTTTATGCATTGTTGAAAATTCGTACCACACTGTGCTTTTATGCTATATTGGTGTAAGCAGATTATCAGGTAGACATTAGTAGCTGCAGGAAGTACTTCTGGCTGTATTCAAAGTATGTTTCCATTCAGAAAGATGTACTATCGTTTTTTATGGGGAAACAGGAGGAAAGAGTTTAAGGCAGTTTTGATATCATGTATCAAAAAATTTTTTTTGTAATTTTGGACAACATATGTTGAGAAAAATCTAAATTGTCGAGCATGTGTTATAATTTATTGCGACATATTATATCAGTTTAAAATTTCTTGATGTATTATATGCTTTAAGAATTTTTTGTGGGCCCCAGAATACCAATAATAACGCCACCAATGACCTAAATTAAGGAAACTTTTGAAATGTCATGAAACAGCTGGTTTACGTAAGAAATATTAATTATAGGTAACCAATATTTGATTTTTATGACTTTTGTTGCTTGTAGTATCTTGTGAATGTAACATGACATAATGACTTAAATGGTATAGTACCTGTAGGCTGTAAGCCCTTGTCTCCCACTATTGACTAGATATTACTTGTTCAACATAATCTGTGGTAGAAATAAAAGTCTAATAGGCGTTCTAGGGCCTGAACAGAATTAGCAACTTTGTTGTCTCGCCTTTCTGTTGGTATTGAGACTTTCCTCAAGGTTACCAATTCCAATAAGTAGGATAAGCCTGTACTACATATGACCAAGAACAAGTAATAGCTGAGAGGAATTTTGAATTTTGAGAGAAGCTTTTAGCCATGATCCAGGATTTCAGATTATTTCCATTCACAAGAGGATGGTATTATAAGATATTCAACTATCTATTTAGCTTTGATTGGGCTATATTTGACTGTATAGATACATAGGGCTATCCATATGTAGGTAAAGAATTGGTATATCTGGCAAAACTGCACAAACTAGCGACAACATTTTAGTACTGAAAACCTTTTTTCGTCTGACACTCCTCAAAGTACAAAATCGTCAGAATTGAAATTGTGAACAAATCCATGAAACTTATACCCAACTGTGTTTTAAAAGTAGCCAATCAGAATTCTGGCTGCCAGATTAGTTTTGTTGTGACCAATCAGTGTCTGGAACTGAATGGTTAACCAATAAGGCCCTATGAAAAGACAAATCATATTTGAGTACAAAGCAACGGCTTTTTCCTTTGATGTGGACGCATTCGAGGAAAGTGGAAAACAGATTTAGCTTTATCTACTATGCAGAAGCGTTCGTCCCTATTCAATTTCACACAGCCTGGGTTTTCAAGCAAGTGCTGCCCCATGGTAGAGTCACATTCTTCGGTGGTGCGTTTGGTTTTAGAAACCGAGATGGTTGTTTCCTTGTAGGTTGTTCCTGGCGAATACAAGATGGAACATGCTGCTTAATTCTATCAACCTCAATGCCATGCATGTCTCAAAACTTTTGCGAGGGTAGTGGTGCGGCAAATCATAACAGGAAGACACGATACAGATTGTGGTTATCTTTCTGTACGATTCCAACACATATATCAAATAGAAAAGGGATTGTAATATCATGATAGCGATGACTTAATTGTAACCAATCTGAATTCGTCTTGCATAGCGACCTTTATCTAGGAATCTAAACGTTTTTTAGGCCAGCGGGAAAAGAGCACAAGAACGCCGTTACAAAAGGTGACATAAAGATCAATGACTTAGCAATCATTGGTGGAAGAAGGTACCCAATTTCGATTTGGGAAGTAGTGAGACCATAGACAAATGGATCTGTACAACGGCAGGAAGTCAAGGAAACAATTCACTCGTTACATCACCACGACAACATCAACAACATATCTCACCACCTTCCACAGATGTGGCGCCCAAGCTGCACGAAGAAAACACAATAAGATGAAGATGACACCACTTCCCCACCATGTTTTATATAAAAGCTGTCTCAGACGTCCTCAATCTGTCAACAAAAAATCACCGATACTTTCCAGTTTATAGTAGCGCGAAGTTGGTATATTCAAGAAATGTTAAGATTCGTATAACTATCTCTACTTCTCAAACTGATAACCCATATCCATCTAGTCTTTTTTCTTCTTCTAGTTTGGTCGTATCGTCCCCTTTAGCTGGCAAACTCAGCCGCCCTTCCCCACCTATATCATAACAATACGTATACAGTATGGGTGGAGTCCAGCTTTAGCTATCTTGTTAAACATTTTGGTTTTCTGACTGTAACTACTGCACGAAAGAATATAATCAGCAGTGCCGTGAAAACTGCACGTGTTCCCACTGGCTTCATGTTTGTTTGGGGAAACTAGGACAATGGATTGTGGAATTGGTCTAGTAGCTGTTGGTAAATGGTCATAAGCATCTTAGCTTATTGTTCTTGAGCCAACTGCAGTAAAGTTTGCTATGCATAAGCATGGGTCGCCGATGTGGTTTGACAGCTCCCTCAAAACTAAAGGTGCACGAAAAATAGTTAGTCCTTTCCCATCTGTTCATTCTCTCTAGTGATCAATACAAAACTTAAAAACTGAATGCGGATGTCAATATATGTCTTAGGAAATTTGGGAAACCAAGATAAAGTTTAGTTGTTGCCTTTTATACCACATCTGTGTTTCTTAATTCTTATCTTGACTTTATCGAAGAAAATGGTCATTTTTTAAATCAGCGCGTCTGGGTGTCCAAAATGAATCGCAACGCTATGCTCTGCATCTCTGTTTTGTCAATGTCTGCAGAGACAGAGTTTTATTAGGATGTGATTCAGTGATGACTGTATTAAGTCTGCCATAGCAGGATCCCGTAACTACTTCATTGGTCTTTCGTCGAGTTTTGATTCCAGAAGATTTTAGATGCGTTCAAGTTATTTTAGTAATCGTTCTGAAGAGGGTAAAGCAAACAAAACGTTAAGATTCCTAGCAACAGAATATTGTCATAATGGTGTTGGGGGAAGGGGATTGTATCCAGAGAGATTGTTGATTTAAGTATCTTTACTACATTTTCCTTTTTAAGCTAAAGCCATCACTGGTTCTGTGATTGTATCAGAGAGAATATTCGTCCCTTCCATCAAATACCCTGACTTAGATGTCGACTGTGAGTCGAAGAAAGAATTTGTAAAGCATAAATGGAAAGCATTTGGTTCACGTGAGTGTAACGTTAATATTTTCTCTTTAAATGCAATTACAAAGAATATACAGTCTTCCTGTTGTAATTAGCTTTTTAACGCCGAACGTCAAACTTGGCAAATTGCAAGATTGCAAATCTTTGCAAGTTGATGGGGCCGAAGTCCTGTTGCAGGGAATAATAAACCAGAAGTTCTTTTATGACAGCTGGCGAGCACCTCGAATTCATTTCCCTGTGGCCCGTCCCTCCTACAATTTCATCCATTGTTTTGTTTTGCTAGGTAATTGTTTACACGCGAACTCGGTATACTATTGACCCCAGATCGTATTTTCTTAGGACTTGTTTATTGTAATACATGTTTATTGAATGTAAGGAACATTCTTTGGTCTGTCAGTTTACGTGTTTCTCTGCACATTTCTCTAGTCGAGAAGCTACCTTTTCTTCATAGGCCATGTGTTATACCATCTGAATTTACTCCAATTAACGCCGCCCTCTAATTAACCCATCCACTTGATTAATACCTCACTCTAATTAGCGCCGCCTTATTTAAAGATCTTTAAATAAGGCGGCACTAATTAGCTCCACCCTCCTATTAGCGTACCACCATCTGAAATTAACGTAGGAAACTTTTATACATTATTCAAACGTATAACAGCCTGGAAATTGACCTTGTTCACCATGATAATTTCATTAGGAACTCCCTGTACCATTATGCTGTCTTATGATTTCATTTCAAGTAACTTACAATTTTCATAGTTTCTAACGAAGGGAAAGCGTCTCATTTAGGTGAACATGTGCATGTGTAGTGTGTGGCCACACACTGTCCATTTTAAGTGGGAAATTGTCAAGTATGAGGAGGTGTTCGGTAGTGGACCTGCTGGAAGAGTGTACAATGTTGGTAATCGGCGAGTTCCAAAATGTAGGGATAAGAAGCTATCTATCCCAGCACTGAATAGGTAGTGGGTGGGCAGAGACAAAAAAATCTCAATGGTCAAGATAGAAAAGTTCAATTTCAGGAGATTAGCGGTGTTGGATTACAAACAAGTGATTATTGCTATGGGGAAGACATCCGTTTGTAGTTTTACAGCGACTGAAAGTACTATAGACAAAATCAGTCTTGACGAAACTTCAGGAGATATTCAAACTACAAGCTTTTGGCCAGCTCACTGGATGTGGAAGGAAGGAAGGAGTGTAAGGTATTACTTGTCTCTCCAAAAGATGAAAGGTGATTTTACGTAGAGGATTTAACAAATATATCCAAGGAGTAGACATGGAAGATGTCTTTCAAAATATTATCCATTAAGAAGTATAACAAGTAAGTCAGGAATTGGACATCAACGAAGATAAAACTCGAAATCGAAAAAAACCAACAAGGCGAAAAGTTCTTAATTTTGGGCAAAAACTTTCTAAGGAGTTGATTATGAAGTCTTTTCGCAGTTTTACTCTCAACGTTCCTTGTTTCTTGAATGTTCGTTAATATGTACATGGTTTTAATAAAATAAACGTTTAGACGTTATTATGTTAGAAAAGGTATAATTAAAGACGGGATACTGTTCCACTTCTTAATTCAAAAGGGAAGCAAATGTACCTAGATTTACCTGGAGTGAATTTTGGGATTTTTCTGCAGGCTTACTTAACACAGTAGTGAAATAGTGGTAGAGTTTCAGAATCACAAGCGAAGGGTCGTGAGTTCGAACCTACCCTGAGCTTGCCTGCCACGATCCCAGGGTTAGATTTGTTTTAAGGTAAACTTTGGTATGACATATATTGACATGGAGTCGTATAACGTTTTGCATTAATGTTTACTGGCTCAGTAACCAATTTGCAAAGCTCAGACTTAGAGAGTGGCTTTACGATTTAATCCGCCTGTAGACCTAAGCCTTGCTGTGGCCACTGATACGTTATCGAGGCTATGATGGCCGAGTGGTTACAGCAGCTTACTTGTAATCACAGTATTCACAGTAGTGGTATAGTGTTAGAGTGTCAGACTCACACTCCGAGGGTCGTGAGTTCGAGCCGACCCTGAGCTTGCCTGCCACGATCACGGAGGTACTGTGCTCTGTCATCTGCTCGCGTGAAGTGGGAAACTGTGAGGAGGACACAGAGAGAGGACAGAGTGGGGGACTACATGCATGAATAGCAAAAATAGCAAGCATAAAATAGCATGAAAAGTAAGCATGAATAGATTGTCATCCGAAAAGGAAAAGTAACCTAGAGTTCCTAGAACTTCTTCCTTCGGCCTTGATCTGGGTGAATACAATAAATAAAATAAAATAAAATGGTGATTTAGTTTAGAAGCTGTAGTCCTGGTTCCGCGCTGATGTCCTTGAGCAAGTTTACTAAGCTTGACCGTATAATATTTGGACGTGGCTGTGATTGCAAAAATCTCTTGAATGTTCCATGTGTGACTGTAATGTGTAGCTGCCATGTGGCTACACTTCCCTGGGAGTGGAGCAGAAAAATTGTGAATAGCCATGTTTTGGATTAATCGTAGTTTATTAATTGGATTCAGTGATGCCTGCCATGGAAAGGCGCTAAATAATGCACTGTAATTTGGCTTATTCTCATCATCAATGCTCTTTATTATCTTTTGCAGGATCACCTAATCGAACACATGTTACGGAAAGTCCAGCCAGAAAGCGAAAGCATACAAAAGAACAAAGACAATTTACCTCGAAGGATACGACGTTTGCGCAACCTTTATTTACTACCCCAGAGGGTTCACCAGAGAAAAGGCACCAGAAGAAGAAAAAGAAGAGAAACAGTGAATCTGAAAGATAAATGTTTTTAACTCAGCATAATGGTTGTATAATAATTTCATGGTATGCCATTTGTATGGTATGTAATACCCCAGTCTCTCTGGTAGTGGACTAAAGCATTTATTATCCTACTGTCAAAGTGATACCTCCAACAAGGTGACAAACGTACCGAAATCCGACACAAGATAACATTCCAAAAAGATGGTGTTTTGGGCGAAATGGTATTGCAGCAATGTCTCCCTTCTTCTGAGTGAATCTTTCTTTGGCAATTCACAGTGAAGTACTGCTTGCCTCGGTATGAAATACTCACATAGCCTCTACTGTACTTAAACAACTTTATAGCACTTGAAATTGGACTTTTCAAGGGCATTGTAGGTTGTATAGATGTAAGTCTATACCAGATATGAGGTTTTTGCTGAAATATCAGCTTTCAATTGCACACGTTCTGGAGATATTTGAAGAAATAGATTGAATTTATTAGACGATGACAAGCCCCTATTCTTTTACGCAATTCTTCAAGTAAAACCCTCTTATTATTATTTTAGGTATGAACTGAGACACTAACAGAGCTCTCCTGACTGAGCGATAACATCACAATATCAAGACAATTTATGTGTCGTCGTATGGGGAGACGGTACTTTGTTTTTAGACCCAGTTTATACGAGATCGGATCCATCTGGGAGCGGATCCATTTGGATCCTTGCTCGCTTTTGCAGGCGTTTACACGCGTACGGATCCAAAATTGACATGCGTTTAGACGAGATCGGATCCGTTTGGATCCGCTTGAAAGCGCATGCGTGGAAATAGTTTTTAAAATTGGGCGGGAAGAGTAGACTTGCTTAAGTTGTTTGCTTTGTAATCTGATACTACTTTAAGGAGAGGAGCACTGTTCTACCTTTTGTCTTATCAGTTGCCATAATCCATTTAAATCCTGAGTGGTAAAACTTAGAGAGACGCCAGACCTGTCCGGTACCGGAGCCAGACGAGACCTGCTTTCAAAGAGATCCCAAACGAGCACGGATAGCAGATCCAAATGAGATGGGATCCATTAGGTCTCGTATAAACGCAAGGCCGATCCGTACCAGTTTGGGTACGGATCCGTTTGGAGCCGCTCTCGTGTAAACGCGGTCTTAGTTGTTGAGAACAATCTCGTTGCTGGTGATGGAAGATTGTAATTGATAGCATTAAGTACAGTGATGAAGTTTAAATCTAACTAACATGACACTCAAGACATTGCAGTAAAAGAAGCACATTGCACGTTTCAGTGGGGTTATCAATAGTAAAATATTGTGATGGGATGTTATAAGAGTGTCATCTGAAAATAGTTGGTGCACATGAATTCCGTTGACAAACCAAAAGCAGCTTCAATTAATGGGGTATGACATGTATCTGAGGCATTACTTATAAATGCAGTGTGCCAATTATTAATCATGTTCTAAAATAAGCCCATGATCAAATTTGCAAATAAGGATTTGCTCTGCTTCACGAGATTCAAGACATCCTTTTTTCAATCGTATTGCATTTGTCGAATACGTGTCATATGTGCTTAATTAATGAGGAAGCGGTTCCAAGAAGAAAAAGGAAAAAATGGTGTTTAAGTGTGTTGACAATGCATATCTACGATGGACGATTTGCAAAGTAAAGCCGATCAGGGAGGCAATCTAAAAGTGCAATAGAAAACAGTAAATGCCTCCTAACAAGCCAGACATTGGGTGCACCATTTCAGCATATCTACGTATCTACGGCATATACGTATCTATGGTATCTTGCGTATCTATATCTACTTACATAGCAACCTAAGTTAACTGTTCTTCTCCTTCTATACCAGTAGAAGTTTATGATGCTCTTATTTGTTTATTGAAAAGCCTTTATGGAAAGTATAGTTGAAAGCATTTTTATGTATCATTCTTATCCCTTTTGCAGAGCGTAGTCAAACCTACAGCTTTGGACTATGAAATATGAAAGTTTCACCAACCCCCATTCCAAAATATTGTTCAGTTTGAAAACGAGCATTTTGGGCACATGCATGTAAGACATCCTTGCTGCTAAGCGGAGAGGTCTAGAAAACAAATAATACCAGACCTGGACAACCCTTTCATGCGGCAAGTGTCTTGCAAGATTTGCTCCATTTTCACCGAAATTTAGTAAAAGTTTAACTTCTACTTGTCCGGGATTGTAGAGGCACTTGACGCAGCTTTGCATAATCGGACGGCAATCAACATCATTGACCTCCCTATGGCGGTTCCTTTACTGCTTGCTCCTAGCCCTTATTGTTTTTTCTTTCAACGTGGGCACAATTCACATTGAGTTACGATGAACTTCAATCACATGTGCATATGGAAAAATTACCAGTTTTAAAGAAAAAAATGGCCTCTTAACAACGGTTGTTTACGGAGAAAATTCCGTCCAGAAATCTTTGGTTTAACAGGAAATGTGGTTTGTTAAACATAGGCTTCTTTTGCATAGTGAGATTCAGGTTTTCTCAAACTTCTTTGCGAAAGGACTTCAAGGTCATTCATGAACTGCATTATCATACCGTATGCATGTCGCCACGGCAACGTTTTAACATACCTGTAGGCAAGATATTATATTGAGCTGATATGGCATTGTGCACGCACTGAGTAGTTAAAATTTTTGAATAATTGTAAAACTTTCTTAGCAGGTTTGGTAACTAATGCTTGTATCACTTTCACAAACTGAGTGCGTAAAAACAATTTATATAACCCATGTCCTTCTGAGGTCATACATTTCAAAGGGTCCTTATCCTCGTTAAATACGTGAAAACTATGTAAATATTAACTTTATGGCTAAGGCAAGGTATGAGAAATAGATTGCAGGAAGGATAACTAGAAAAATGCACGTCTCGCTTTTGCTCTGGGATTGATGTGGTCGCAATTTCTTTGAAAATGCCGACTAAACACTGCAGAACCTCACCTGGAACTTTCCATGGCCAAAAATGAACGATAAGTACCCTTTTGGGAAACACTAGCGTAATACACCGTTCCAGATTTGGGGTTTTGCTCAGCCTCCTAAAGTCTGTCAAAATTTGTAAACAAACACAAAATAGCATAAGAGGTTACAGCAAAGTTAACTCCCGATCTCTTGGTTTTAGAACTTGATGAGGGTCCGTTGACTCAGGACGTTTCAGAGCAGAGGTGCGCGAACAGCATCCGTTTTTTATACTTACCTCTTAAAATTGAACGACCTATGACGTGCGAAAACCCCTTTGCAATAACGTCACTGCATCGTTTTAGTACCTAAGTCTATTCAAAGATAACTGAAACCGTCAACTCGATCAAATACAGAAGTGTAAGGAAATGACAGTATACTGACTGTAAGAAGGCCGAAGTAGGGCAAACTTCGAACACATCGCCGTTGCGATAAATTGACACGTTCTCTCAAAATAGGCTGTAGCCCAAGGCTAGCGCTCTTACGGTACAATTGAACATGGCTTTTTCTCCAAAACAAAAAGGGAGACGAAAGTGCAGAATCTTCCAGAATACACGTGCTTAACTATACGCAATAAACAGAAAGGAACTGTGAAACTAGCTCAATAGACAACCCCTCTACTTCGTACTTCGGTAGTTGGATCCTAATCAGGCTACCGTAAAACATGTTAGCTGTGTAACAAAGTGTGTAGTAAAAACCGACGGCTTCACGAAGGAGCCAGTGATAATCGGCCGATTTTATTTGTTCTTTTCTCCTACTTTAAACCTACTTTGATGCTCAAACACTTTTTGTTTTGATATATAACAAGAATACAAAAAAGTCTGTCCTCAAAGCTCTCATAACAACCTGTATATATTTTACACATTTAGTGACTGATTAAACAGTTATTGTGAAAGAGGCAACTGTTGAAACCACACTTTCATAAGCAGTAAATTTGAGAGAAAACGCTAACTCCACTGTAACATTCGTTGATTTAAAGTCAGTACAGGATGATCCACAGCAACATTGATTAGATCAACTACAAGAAATCAGAAGATATAGGGAACAGGAAAACCATTGTTGCTTCTATATGCTTTGAGCCAAAGATGAAGCTTAGGTTGTGCTAATTTTGTAAATGGAATTTAAGCCTCTCTTGCTTATAGTTGACTGTGCTCGTATGAAGGCGTGTAATGATTGTTTGTAAAATTCCAAGGAAACACTCTGCATCTTACGTTAGGTTATCCTTACACTGGTACAAATTGATGGAGACCAGGAAAAGGCAGGAAATTGACTGTAGTGCCTAGAAAATTTATGGCTACAATGCACTTCTGAAAACAATCCAAATGCATAAAAGTTGTATAGAGAAACGCTAATGGTATATAGACAGATGCATTTGTTTACTCAAAACGGAATGGAAATTAGGAAATATATGACATTGCCATATGAAACGATAGCACAGAAACGGTATACTGTTGATATTGTATAATAGCTGTATAATTTCTAGAGTTTCTCACTAATTTTTTATCCTTCTTGTGATGATCTTCGTCGTCTGATATTTGAAGAGTCCCGGTAGTGGATAGTTATGGATTTCGAGCTATTACTGGATACTTCCAGGGGTTTTTTTTCACGGAAGTAAAAGGTCTAATTCCTTAACTATAAGGCCGAAGATCAGGGAGAGGATGCCTGTAGAAGCGTATTCGTACTTTTACTCGTAAGTTTTATGAGCGCATCGGTTTCTCTTTCTAGCTTTAATAGCACAGTGGCTCGTCTCTAAAGCGACATTTTAAAGCAGCGGGTCCTTTCTTTAGCGACATTTGCGCAGATGCTATCTGTCTCTATCGACATTAGTGTACTGGTTTCTGATTCTAGCGACATTAGAGAAGTGGCTCCTGTCTCAAGCAGCATTTGCACAGAGATTATATGTCTCTAACGACGTTAATGAATTGTTTTCTACTTCTAGCGACATTTGCGCAGAGGTTATCGGCCTCCATCGACATTAGTGTACTATTTCCTTTTTCTAGCAACATTAGCGCAGCGGTTCCTGTCTTCGGCCACATTTACGCAGTGGTTATCTGTTTTCAGTAAAATTTTCGCGGAGGCTATCTGTCTCTATCGACATTAGCGCACTGGTTCCTATTTCTAGCGACATTGGCGCAGCGGTTCCTCACTGCGGCAGTTGTCTTCTTTTGTAGTAAATTAGGACAGCAAAGAAACTTCAACATTTATTCCAGAAAAGACATTTGTACCAAGTCAATCTCCATGATTACTATCAACAAGCGTAATTTATGACTCTTGTTAGTATCTAAATTATCTAAAGGGAATGTCTCACCTTTAATCTGTGAACTTTAATGAGAAATTGGACATAGCCTTTAATAGCACGACGTACCCTGCGGGAAAGAGTTCCACCCTTTTACGATTTACCGGGGAAAAGTGTATTGATAGGAAAAGAAGAGAATTCTGTGACAAGAATTTCCACTTTGTTTTTCGAATTACGTCATGATAATAAAAACACGATTACTAAAAAGTAGAATACAAGCCAATTAAGGACATAAATTGCGTTTACTCCAGACAAAAATAAATATGTGCTTTGCATTCTGCTATCTAGTTACTGTTTTTAGAAATAACTTAAACGGTAAACCAAAAAAGATTTGAATAGAAGAACATTATCGGAAGATAGAAAAGAGCACCCGCGGTGAAAAGGTGTGTAATGACTAGTTTGCACCTCTATATTTAAAAGAAACGTT
Source organism: Carybdea cf. marsupialis auct. non (Linnaeus, 1758) (assembly GCA_010016065.2). NCBI lineage: Eukaryota > Metazoa > Cnidaria > Cubozoa > Carybdeida > Carybdeidae > Carybdea > Carybdea cf. marsupialis auct. non (Linnaeus, 1758). The sequence goes on along the minus strand of JAAAKL020001592.1, from coordinate 4,434 downwards.
TTTAATATGCTTTTTGTTGACATAAAAATGGTGCTTTGGTGGCGTAAAATAGCTCTTTGGACTACCATCGGCTTGGTGGTGGAGAAAATCAAAATAAATAAGTTGCATTCCTTTATCTCAAAACATGTATCTAACTATATGTGTTCATTTACGTGACGATATATCTTACTCTACAACTGTGCAGTTTAAAAACTATTTGCGCAATCGTCCATTGATTGTTTGCTTTATTAAAATAAGAGGTGATTCCCTGCTGAATTCAGCTGTGTGCCCGTGTCTGACATGTGATCGGTTTTTGTTAAGTTATTTTACTAGTGATTTCGAAATTTTGTCAATTTGACGTCACAAATTTTCGTTGCGCCTGCTTATATATTGCGCTGCATATGCCGTTTTGCATCTTTTGGGATTCCAAGCTTCCGAGGTCTACACGTCTTCCACCGTCTTCCGTCTTACTTCTTCCGCCTTCCTTTCCGCCTTCTTTTTTGATTTCCTTCAAAACATCTCTACATATATCAATATGGGTTGCGGAGCATCAAAGAACACATCACCTGTTGGTAAGTCACCCTAAAATTTTATGTTTCGTACACTACTTATATACGCAATGCCAGTTACTCTACTAGTTGATTGTCGAATGGAGAATTACGCATTAAGAGAATGATTTGAAGCATATATTTAATTAAATTTAAGTTTATCGTATGTTATTATTTGCTCTTATGTAACTTTGTACAACTAGCGTAAATGTTTTAGAAGTTATATCATTTTGGCAAATGTAATTTTGTTTCAATTGGGTAGAACCTTAACAAATTACTGTTTTTGTAAAGTATTAATTTTCTGATTAAGATAATTAACTGATTTTGGATTGAGTAGATACTTTATCCATTTAATACATTAACACTTCTCAGTTATAACTAAACTTGTCTTTGTAGATTTGATTACCTATATTGACAAGTTGATCGCTTCTTAATTCCCTATCCATGTTCCTATGATACTACATCCGTTTTCTCAGACTTCCTATCTTACCTTCCTTAACTCTTTTTATCCGCTTTTCTTTCTCATATTTTCCTAAAAATTCCGTTCCTTCCTTCCCTCTTGATATTTATTCCTTTATTGTCTGTCTTTATACTTTGTTGTTATTTTCTTCTTTTCATTCTATCCTACTTTTTTCTTTTGTTTAATATCTCCATTTGCCTTGTAGCTCACAATTTATTCTGATTTTCTTCCTTGCGCACTTTCTCATCTCATTTTTTTTATTCTTTCTCTCTTTCTTGTTTCCTATCAACTTGTCTTAAGCTTTCTTCTTTCTCTCTTTTCCTACTTCTTTACTTTTCTTCATACTTTTCTTCCTATTTCCTAACTTTATAGTTAGCTTTCCTCTACATATCTTTCAAGTGTCCCTCTCTTCTCTCCTTTATTTCGTTCTTTCTTCTTACATCTTACTTTTTTCATGCCTTCTTCCTCGCCTCCTAATCTCTTTACACTTGTCCCGCCTTACTTTACTCCCTTCCCTTCTTTCATCTTTTCTTTCTTTTCTTTCTTTCTTATATTGCTTCCTCGTTTTGTTTTTTCTTTACCTACCTTTCGTTCATTGAAAGACTAAATACTCATGATTTTGGCCGATTTGAAGTACCACTGATTTGTTGCCATTAAAACAGGATAATGTCATTATCAAATCAATAGTTGTTGCTTTGATGCTAACCCCATACTTGCTCACGTCCCCTATGAAAGCGTACAAACATTTTTAATGGTCTCAATGTTTTATAGACACCATTTATATATATTATGATGATTAAATGGTTCGACTTCCTACATAAAACGTGGAGCTCTGATTGTATTTATGTTTCTGCCGTCTTCTAGAGGGGAACACCACTGTTTGCAGTGCGCCTAAAGTGAATGTCTATCCTCCCAGGTAAGAAAAAAATGTCATCTTTGATCATAAATCTGGTGTTGTACATCTCAAAAGGTTGACTATCTTAACATGAATCTTTATTGTAGGTAAAGACCCAATAGTTTCAACAATTGGTTAATGAGAAGGTCCTTTGTATGTTGCTAGGTCATTCAATATCAAAGAAGTTGATCAGTAAGTGTAGAAGTTTACGGTCACCGTGACTTAATCTTTTACTTTTATGTATTAATTCCAACTTGTACTGCATTTATATAGCGCCCTTTCAATAACAGACATACTTCAAGCCGTTTTACAACTAACCCGAAACTCAGGCCTCCGATTGATGAGTTTGTCTGAGCTAGTCCCGACCATAGATTTATTAGTTTGCTGGTTTGATAATGAGGCTGAAATCTATTCATTCTCGTCGGGCCTTATTGGAAGGCCAAGATGGTAGAAGTATCAAGGGTGCTGGAAGAGATATGACTATGACTGTAAACAGTCATACGTCCCTTTTTAAGAAGACTCCAAAGCCGACAGGGAAACTATAGGAGAAGAATATCATGGCTCTTCATGCTGTGGCAAATTGTTTGCATTGGTTAACTATATTAAGTTTGTTGTACTGACAGAAGCGTTGAGTCGATGCAGGTTTCATCAAATAGCTGGAGGCCAATAATGGGAAGAAGAAAAACGCTTGACATCGAAAAGAGGTGATCTTGTCCAGAAAAGTCATACTGCATATAGCCAGATCAACTTTGCCTTGGCCTATATATGGAGCTAGAGAGAGCTACTGAATATCACAGTAAATCATAGGACAGCTCAATGGACACATTTAATAAGATTTCCAGCTTTCTTTCTCTCCCTAAGGCGCTTGATAACTTAAAACTTCTTGGAAGAGCGACCAGATGTTGCAAGAGCAATAATGCCCATGCCATGAAAAGTTATGTACCATCAGTAGTTTGCCACGTAGTAGTCAACATTGTTAGCAACCCACTGTACAAATGTACGCTCTTGTTTTTCTAAGGTTTTTGCAGAGGTTAGTCATTTAAAGCCCGTTCTTTTTTATGTGCTCGAATGCGTTTTACTGCTCGAGATGGGCAAACAACACTAAGAACAAAATCATGTTGGGTTAGGCCAAGTTGATAAAATAACTATATTTACATTCAGTACAGATATGATTTGGTGTAACAAAATTAATTTTGCCAGGAAAGATATCAGATTAAAATATGACGCATTAGGATTAGATTTGCCTAAAAAATTTGAGAGACTCACTGCTTTAATAAACTATTCTGGCCATTTTCGCACCTCACATAATTTACCCTATGATTTTGCATATTTAAACCATTTCACCTAACACCACTTCAAAATATAGTTAAGTTCAATAAACAAAGTCAAACTTGAAATTATACTTCGACGATTCGTTCAGCTCGTACTCAGATGTTTAATTCACATGCAGATTTTTTGTCGTTCTGGCACTTCTTATGCATTATTACCAGTTAAATTAAGCGGGAATCTTTCAAATAACAAGTTCTAGTATTTGTTCCACCATTAGAGCATACTCAAATACATAGGTAAGATGAATCAGCCCGAATAAAATAGTAAGGAATACTTGCAAGCAGTGTTATAGTACCAGTTTTCGTGAAATTTCGTGACCGAGGGTCTCCTACTCTAAGGCCGATAAAATTTTTTTCCCCAAATGGACTTGTCGGACCTTTTTTTTCTCGTATAAGTACATAATATTACGCTTTGAATGGTACCAAATATAAGTTCAGCATAATTACTTCAAGGTTGACCCCTTTTTCGACCTTCAAGCACTGGACTATGGCCATTATGAATTCACAGTCGATTTTCTGGTCTACTGTGTTGTGTACGAAGGTATTATACCCAGAGGAATGAACAAAAGACACTAGTTTTCACCTCACACTTGAAAACAAGGTACGTCTGCATTTATTTAGACCAGATACAAGTCTGATTTTCATCTTCTAAATTACAATATTTATACAAAATTTACTATCTCTTGATACAACCATTACATGATTATTGTACAGAAATTCAGCCTTGCTAAGGTGTACTACCTAACCAACAAGCGATCATGTGATAGCTACATCAGCTATCGGACATGCTGACGCTTTCTTATGTGGAAACGGGACTACATAGTTACCGTAGTAAGCATACGAAATAAAGGACAGCTTTAGAATTTTGTTACTGGGGTCTAAAAGACGTTTCAAGCTTACGAGGAATCACAGCAATATTTACGAAACGTACAAGCTTCGACTTAGCAGTGAATATTCCAGTTGATTCCATTACACTCATAAAAAGTAAGTAATTTTGTTTAATTGCGATGGACAACATTTCATAAAGAAGTTCCTCTACGCTCATAAGGAGATTGCCAAAAATATAAATGTAGTTTATTCGTGAATCCTATCTACACGTTTCAAACAAATAAACCCATGTCCCACAAACTTCAAGGCTTCGTGGTCGTATGGATCCAAGTTCATTCGTTGTGAAAGAGAACACTCTTTAGGAGCTTTTGTCGTTTGGAAGATTTTCCGGATTTT
>JAAAKL020001591.1:0-30007 GCA_010016065.2 Carybdea cf. marsupialis auct. non (Linnaeus, 1758) | reverse complement strand
AAAGTAAATAGCATTCTATGAAGTATTAAATATCGGGCAAAATTGCTGTAGATCAACACAGACAACTTACCCCCGACTATCGTCAACAGAGTTCTAAATTCATGCCGCAACAAATATTTTTCTGGCCTATGAAACTATTTTTTATGATTTAAAACTAGGAATCAAACCATCGAAGGCCCGTTGAGAAAATTTCGACTCATTCCAACTATGATTTGCAGTGTACAGTACAAATGTTGCTCAGTTCATAGAGTTATGAAATGGGGGCTCAAATAACAAAGTTTTGATGAACATGGTCCAAACTTTAATAAGATTTATCTCGGCAATGTTCAAAATAACAGGTTCTAACTTGTACAAGCTATTCATACAAAAACGAGGAATAAAGTGAGTGCAATATCTTCCTTTTCATGAACATATGATTGGGAAGTTACACTTAAAAGTAATTAGGCGTTGTTAAGTGAGAAATAACAACTTCATGCTCATTAAATTTTCGACAACTTTTCGTGAATTTCCATGTGAACTTCGATCATCTGCCGAAACTTAGGACTAACATATTTCAAAAACACCAAAAATACCACCCCCTTTCCTCCTTTTAAGACTGAAACGTTTTTATCGAAGCCTTGATACTTGCTCCTGATTTTAGCAATAATGTCCCCAAAGAGCTGAAAACATCATTTAGTCAATCCGATTTCCAACAGGTTACGCGCCCTGAAAATAGTATACGCGGAGCCCTTAGTGGTTGGTAGATCTCACCTTGCGGAACACTACCTTGTAATATATTTGACAGAAGCTCTTTAGTGTGTGGCATTTCATGTGTAATTTCAAGTTCTAGTTCAGATAAGCCATACGTTTCCGGAGGCACTTTAAAAAGCTTCCTTGCGAGGAGAAAGCACTTCTACCAGTAAAATGACATACTACTAATACATGAATCGCTCACCTTGTTTTCTGTGTGACTTAGAAGGGTCAACGATCCAGGTGTTAGCTTAGGTTCAGGAACCAACAAGAGGTTGAGGCTGCCAGAAATAGCTGGTGTTACCGCTGTCTGTAAAAACAAAAAAGAAAATACACTGGTCAATCAATCTGAACCAAACTCTTTAATTTATATGTTCATCCGGTAAATTAGTTTTAACTATGCTCACGATCGCCATACACTTAAAAAAAACTAATCTCAACCCACGTGATTCATACTCTCCTGTTATTCGCACATTCCTATGACTTACAAAGACTGGGCAACAAAATCATATCGTCATAATAGTCATAAACTCTTTCCTGAGATTCAATGGCATGCACAGTATTCGCATCATCAGTCTTAATCTATTAAAATAAACTTGCTCGGTCTTTCTTCATCGACAGTTTCAGTAAACACTATCGATAACTATGCATGACCTTCAAGTAACGGGGACTGTGCAACATGACATGATACAAGCTCGCCAATAAGAATGGGAGACAAAGTGACAACATCGCGTGGTGTCACGTCTGTGTCTCTTTTCCGAACAGATTCCGTACTTTTAAAAAGGGATAATGGACACACTTTACCCACATGCTTCGAGACCTGAAACAAGAATAAAATATGGCAAATCGACACATTCTCATATCGCGCGCACATATTCGTACAACGTAGCCTGAGCACATGATTAATTGCGTACCAACGTCTTCATGGCAGGGCTTGTAATTTTGACACTCTACCTTATGGATGCTGAGAAAATTGAGTACTTGTTCAGATAAGTGACGCGATGGGATGGGATCGCAAACACGGCTTCGATAAGGACCGTTTTACAAGCAAATGCGGCTCAAATCTTACTAAGAAGAGACAGAACCATCTATGAAACAGTGCATGAGCAATAAAAACTAATAACGGGGCAGTCTAAGGCAACTGTTGCAGCATATCGTTTTCAAGCTCCAAAACGTTTATAATCAAAACGTGCACGTCAGTTTGTGTATAGAAAGCGTACATCCTGGTGCTAGGAAACAGGTGTGGAAATGACAATAATACTTGACAATAATTTTAAAACGAATGCAAATGACAATACTGTTGTCTATTGTCAAAACTTACAATACTGAATCAAAGCATAATGCATACCTCTTCAAAGACACCGGCTGCATAGAGAAATATCTTTTGATGCGACGCTATTTTGGCGGTGAGAGTTACTGATCCTTCACGTGCTGATAATACTACCAACTGATGAGCTAAAGACAAAGATGAGTCTTGTATTAAATGTATGAGCATACACATAGAACCACTAAGACATCGTACTTCAAGAGGGAAATACATTAACGGCACGGAGGGAAATACATTAACAGCACGGAGGGAAATACATTAACAGCACGGAGGGAAATACATTAACAGCACGGAGGGAAAAACACTAACAGCACGGAGGGAAATATATTAACTGCACGGAGGGAACTACATTGACAACATGGAGAGAAAGACGAAGTGAAAATAAGACACTAGCACTGACATCGCGATATTAAAAACCGAAGCTCTATTTTCCGGTTCGCATTTCCACTTCATTCTTTGGAATGCCTTCAGTCTTATGGCCATGAAAGCTCAAGAAGAGAAATAAAACAGACGTTGACCACCACCATGCCATGCTATACCATGCTCAACCTTCAACAGCTGTCCACGATGATGGGCAAAACCAAATGGCGCGCTCTAGTCAAGAGAATCCAAGCAAAATTGACGGAAGAAGAAACTACTTCCACGAAGAATAAATGTCTTACACCCACAATTTCGAACTTACAATATTTTGATTTCGACTTATACCGATGACGGTACCACACTACATGACGATGATTATGTTCTTTTCTATTCTATTTAATCTCACTCCATCTTCGTCTATTCTATTCTATGACATGTTCAATGTCCAACCTACAGAACTCTCCCTTTACAAATGTCTGCAGACAATATTACTTCTCATGAAGTGATATACGATCAAAGCAAAAGATAGTAGGTATTGGTCCATCAAAGCAGTTGCAAGTGATTCATTAAAAAACTGTTTGTTTATACCTGCATTGCAAACTGGGTTAATTAAATCGATTTCAGCAACATCTACACGTACTTTAAGATAGTTTATACGTGTCATCCGTTTAGTGCTATGCATTCAGTTTGGTTTCATTAATCTTAAAAATACACTGGACCTTGCCTTGCCTTTCACTATAGTTTGCATGACGACAAAAATAGGTAGTTTAATCACCCCTGATATAAGCAAAAAACATAATCATATGTCTACTGAACTGACTTACAAATCATGTTGATAGATAATTGCAGACATATCGGCGACCGGCGCCAAAACAACTAAGAAATGCTTTACACATTCAAAGACAAGCACAGTCCGTACTCATTTCCCAGGTTCTTTGCCATTTTATGAAACTTTTGCAGGATTTCTGGAGCAGAGACGAAATCCAAAGGAAATTCTAATATTCTAATTTCTATCAGAATATGGAACGTTGTATTTTATGCACCATTTCATTAAGGTTTACCATCGAGTAAAACGGAAATTCGAGTGCTCATAACAACTAATAATCTCGTTGATTCTACGATTACTTTGAAATTTACAAAAGTAAATCATTTACCATTTACTGCCCATTTGGCAAAGTGGCAAGCAAGCTTCCGAGAGTTGAAAAGTAAAACGTTACCTGTATAGGCCTCTATTTCTTTATTTACATGTTTCACTTTATCGTGTTTTGTTGTGAGTTGAGCAAGGCTTGGGTCTGAAGTTGTCCATTTAACATCAAGTGATGTTGCATTACTAATTGTCATTCCACTTGCATCTCTGACAGCCAAGACGATTAGCAGCTCTCTAGCATTTCGAACTGGAATCTACAAACAAAACGTACGAGTGTAAGGCACTATCATAGCAAGGAATGACACTAAGGATTCTTTATGACGGAGGGACGGAGGTGGGTTTCAAATAGGGGTGAATGCTACGAGATTGCTTTTGTTTGAGGAGGTAGGAGGAGTGAATTAATTGTCGTTTTTATTATGTCATACATACAAGTTACCCCTATCAGATGTTTTGAAGCCAAAATTTCCCAACGATACGAGTTACGAATCGAGCTTTCCAAATGTATCGTAATGATTACTTATCAAGAAATGTTACGGTTGTCCTTCTCATTTTTAAAGATTTCTGTTTCTACTTTTAAAACACGAAACAACATTTGATTGGATAACTTTCAGGTCTAAGGTGGCTTACAAACGTTTCATTTTGATTTCGTTGAACTCATTATGAATGTTAAGTGACATCACATCGAATCCTTGTAATTCCAGTTCCTACTTTCTCTAACTTTCTACATGTAGCTCTGAAATTGCATATTTAACGTATAACAACAAAGGAAACTACTTCATTGCAGAATACCACGATGCCTCATTTCTATTGTTAAACAAGGTATTGGCATTCAAGACTATTATTTTCAAGTTTCATGTTCAGTTGTACGTATTTAAAGCTCCGAACCTCTGTTCTACAATATTCGCATGTATGAAGTCAACAAACGTCTCTTCAACGGCAACGACACTTCAATATCTAGTCCTTGTTCATTTCGCACAGTCAGCTGAATGCAGTGAAACACTCACGCTATCGAGAGGCTCTTTCTTAGTATCATCTTCATGTCAAGCAGCAATCTTGCAATGATAACCAGGTGTCCAAAAATTGGTATCTTTATTCTCGAATCTCATACAATTATCTCCCGCCCTTTCCTCCTTTATTAACTTCGACATTCAAAACATGGGTAGAATGACAATAATAGTCCAATGTCGTGGGCAACGAGAAGAAGAAAAAAGAGGAATTGAATAGGGAAAAGCAAAAGAATACGACAAAATGGTATACACAGACCAGAATTTCCGCACATCAAATTTGGAGTAAGTGTGCAATATATTACTAATAAATTGATCACCGTAAGCAATTGAATTTACCTGCTTATCTGGATCCTGGCAACTTTCGATTGTCATCTGATGACCATCAATGATTGGCAAGTCAATAACTGGCTTGAGCTGAATGGATGAGGGAGGGACACAGGAGTATCTGGGAACAGATTGAGAAGAGGGTGTTAAAGAGCAGGTTCCTGGCCCAAACAAACAAACACACACACACAAATATACATAAAACAAACAAACACAAACACAAACAAATCAATCACACCGGGTACACACACTAATATAACTTCGTTAAAAACTTCGTTTTAAATGCTTTACCTGACCGTCACAACCGAACTGGCAGGTTTTATGTTCTTGGCCGTGGGGCGATTTCCAACTTGTACAGTCAGCATCTACGAGAAACGGTCGCAAAGTGCAAACAATCAAATTTGAGGAATATTTATGCAATCTAACCCCTAACAAAAAACGTTGGTGGGCTGATTACCTGCGAATCAACTTTTAAAACAAACATACGGAGCAGTGGTCAATAATCTGTCAACAGTCAAGGCAAAAACAAAGTGTGAGTGGGCAAAGTAAGTGCAGTTAAGAATCTATGGGGTTGCGGAATTACAAGTTCCCTTCCACGAGTCTCTTTTCACGATTTCGCAATTCCATGAAAGTGAGCTGTGGGTTGTGTTGGCTTACAACCTTGGGCTCAATAGGAAGTTCAAGGAACCAACTTTGTTCACTTCCTCGAGTGTAAGCACGCCTAAAACAGTTGAAAAAAATTTGTAGACCTTATGCTGCGGACCCTACGCAGGATCATACGTTCAGTGGATATGCTGCGGAACCCTCTCAGGATCATACGTTCAGTGGGTATGCTGCGGAACCCTCTCAGGATCTTACGTTCAGAGGGTATGCTGCGGACCCCACTAAGGATCTTACGTTTAGTAGATACGCTGCGGAACCCTCTCAGGATCTTACGTTCAGTAGATACCCTGCACCTAATGTAACCGACGTTTCCCTTCAAAACTTTTTATCCACGTCAGATAATGAGCAAAATTAGCAGTGCTTAATATAAAGCGTACACCTCCTTTCCTATAAGTGTGAGTAGTACGGCAAATGCTACCACAGATAAATGGTGATAAAACCTCTATACCTCCCTCTGAAACGAGAGACGATTTTCTGATGCCCATGGTTGTCAATAATTAGTCAGGGTGATTGGCAATTCAAATATGTTCGGATTCTATGGCAATGGTTGAATTGATATAGTAATTGATAATTAATTGGCATACCGTCATTGGCGAGTCAATAGAATCACCACGAGGAAGAAATCAGTATCTGCAATCACTTTTCAATAACTTACTTATTTAGCTATCAAGAGAAAGTAGAACGATTCTATGGTTCGAGTATTGTCCTAAAACGTAGGTGTTAGATAAGCAAATTAGTTTTTGTTCGATTTATCGCTTCAAGGAGAGGAATACTTACATCTCGCGGGGGGTTAGTACTGGGGCTACAGAGATGTACTGCCTAAGCACTATTTGATTTACAACCCCACTTCAACGATAAAGACGTAAACTGGTACATGAAAAAATCAATTTAGAAGTCAAATCAGACACACATTCTAAGCAATTAAAGCAACGAATAATCTAGATATGTTTTGAATATGTTTAGTGTTGTCATGTTTTTGTAAATTTAACTTCGCATCGCTAACTCAATTAAAATGTACATATCCCCAACTTTGTGAAACGAATGGTGTAAGCTACATAGTGACTGCCAACAGTGGCCAAATATTACGTGTATTCATAGTTCTTACAACGGTGTATTTTTCTTTTTTTAAAGGAAAGCAAAATTGAAATAAGGAATCCTGAAATTCTGGTTTCTAAAGAAATGAACTTTGATTACCAATGATGTAAAATGAAAATTATTATAAATAATCAATTTAGCTTCTCACTGAATAAACATGATTCCCATGCAACTTGATCGCTATCACATACGTTACAAACTTAATTTGATGTACATAACCATCTCCTGCACAATCCCACGTCTAATTTTGTGTTTCAGCAGTCAACAGCTAGAACATAAAGAGGTCGACTAAGTTCACATAGGCGAAAAGAGTGATAGAAAGAGCCACATAAGAGAAAAATGGAAAAATTATGACTAGGTCATTTACATATGCTCAACTCACATTCTTGTCATAATTAAAGTATTTACCTGTTCACCAAGCTGTTTACAAAGAACTCTGAATACATGTAGACCACCCTCTCTATCACCTGTTATAAGACAAATGAATACAATGTGTGAGAGGCACTGGTATTGATAATGTGTTGTATTGAAAAAAGGAAGCAACCGTGCGACGGACGAGTGGGTGCGTTATGGATAGAGTAGTGCAGAGTTGAGTTCTAGACTTAAATTATATCTGTAATAATGTCATATATTATTAATCGCAGGATGACATAGCGTCTGCTGTATCGCAATTAGAACCAAAAATTAATAACAGGGATGTGATAGAGGAGCTGGTGAAGTGGCAACGAGAATCAAGGCCTTGGGAGTAAGGGTAAAATCTAGGATATGAAAAATGGTGATGGTAGGAAGGAAAATGGCAGTTTGGTAAAGCAATTGAAGAACACAGTAGATGAGAATGTGCAGAAGGGGGGTTTGATGAAAAAGTAAGAAATTAAAGCTATGGCCTAGAGTTGAAAAAAGGAACACTCCACTAAAGCTTGTCAATCAAATAACATCAATTAATCAATCACATTTCTGAACGGAGGAATATTGGTACATTTGCCTTCCTCCCTAGTCTTTTTTCAAGCAAAGTCAGAGCTCAGCAGATCGCGGTCAGTATCTTATATTTTATGTCTGTCTTTCGAAGAGGATGGAGGTTCTGCTTTACGAGATATTCGCAGCAAAATAACAGAAATCCGGAGTAAAAACTTTGGGACACAATACAGGGCACAACTAATTCAGGAGCAGGAACTATCCATGCTAATTATTATCAGCGAGCGGGGGATGACAACGGTCACCGTGAATCATTTCTTGTCTCTTTGTCCAGAATGTGTCACACACAAGTGCTTGCTTACGTTTGATTACACGAATAGACATAACGTAATAAAATAATATTTTGTAGTAGTTGGAGTTTTCCCACGTACAGAACCGCCTAATTTTGGACGTATATATCAGAAACTGATGCTGTTCACTTACTTCAGCTCTAAAACGTCTTAAGCCAACTTAAGTGATTCGTTTACGACGCTCAGATTGGTAGAAAATCAAGAAATGAAGAAATTACTTTGCTGTAGACCTATCTTCTTTGGATGCCTATGTCTTTACCCTGTTTGTTTACTAAGTTTGACGGACTTACGGTCTGTAACACTGGGAGACAGAAAAGTACCAAACCTGGAAAGGTGTATTAAAGCATTTTGGTGAAAGAAAAGATCGGAAGACTTTTGGGTGAGAACCAGGAGATGAGATAAAGATGTAAAGGGGGCTCACATTGCAACAAAACCCAGGGGTATGAATGCTGGAGCGAGAAACCACAAATAACAAACCTGATTGTTGACGTAATGTCAAGACGGAGTCAAGTATTGTAATAACTAGCTGTAGCTATCTCATAATATATTAAAAGGAAATAAAAGAACGTTGTTTATGAATTACCGATTCTCTCGGGCTTGTCTGCAGAGGAGATAGATACCCAATCTTCTTCTTCCGATGACACTGGCAGGGAGAAAAACTCGGACGTCAATCATGGTACACAAGACAAGCTCGTATACATGAAAAATTACAATAAATCTTTTCATAATTGTACATGTAATGAAGTCATTTGGGCTATAAGCGAATCATTTTAGGTCATGCTGTTTTTACTTTAGTTGAATTTTAACGTAGTGTGCACTACGAATCAGCTCCTGCAATTAAAATCCGGACTGTGATGAAAAAAGAGTGGCCAGCCTTGGGGTGGATACTTCACTTCAAAGGTACGGACAAGATGCTTAAAAGAGCCTGATCAGGTAAATATCGCTCCTGTAGGTTTGGTCGCTCCCTCAGCACCTTGAGCTCTTGAGTTGATGGTTTGAACGTTTGATTCCAGTTGCTGAAGATATGGCATCCATATCCATTTGGTGAATTTACTCCACTTGCTTATATCGGCTTCCGTTTTAATAGATTCACGATTCACCAAAGTAACTCTCAAACAAGTATCCCAGAAATAAATAGAGGATTGTATTCTTTTGTTCAGCGAAATACTTATCTCTACTTCAGTTATTTTTCGGCCCCTCAAGAAGGGATTGTCTCTACAAATGATTTTGTCATTATAATGAGACGAAAGCACTTGTCTAGCCCTGTGCCTTTATGGGGGATTCATTTTGTGGGGGAAAAGAGGGCCCCGTATCTCTAAGGACTCATGTTAAAGATACTTCACGTACAGTAAAAACAAGCAGAGAAAGGAAAAGCACTTCATTTAGCGACTAACACGTTTGGCCATGGATACTTTCGCGGAAAGGGTAACCGGTAAAGCACGGATCAATAATACGTGCCCCCATTGGTATGTATTCAAACATTGCACGCATCATCGTATCTCCACAGGCCTGGTACGTGACTGTAGAAAGGAGGCTTATTTAGGAAGGAGCTTATTTACAATGATTGCACGGCGTCTGAGGCAAGGCTTACTTTTCTTCTAGACAGATTACCAATTTTCTAAATAAATTCTTAATTAGATTTTCTAAGCTTTCGATTTCTAGCCAAGATATAATCAAGATACAAAATCCAATATCCAACAAACTTTCACAAAAGACGTTAAACTTAAATTTTCACAAATACAAACATGAATATAAGCCATTGACCTCTGAACAGGGGAGACATGGGTAAAGAACTTCATGTTCTATCAAAGATAAGATCCTTACATGAAACGAAAAAAACAAAATAAAAAGTCATGAAAGGTCTACAATTCCTGCTATCGGTAGACAAGATTCTGCAAGTCCATGGCGGTACTATTGGTATAAGGGCTATGCAAACAAAAGATCGTGGTGAATCGTTAACCCATCATGTTTCCCGCTCACTTGACAGGAAGGGACGAAATCGCAAACCCTCCGTCGACCTTCAGTCTTCGTTTAGACTTACGTCATTATCATTGAGTGGTCCGCACACCCACAATACTGCTGACTAGACTTACGCCTCAAAGAGACGAATCAATGTCACTGATAACATTTGTTGACTTATACATAACATTTGACATGGGGGGATACTTGTCATCCCTCTCGCAATTGAACTAAAGAGGGAACAACGTAAAAGAAATCGAGGCGTGCTAAGCAGCCTAAAACATGGTTTCACAAAGACGAAAGTCCTATTTCTTTCATGGATGTAGATCCTTTAGGTCAATACAATGCTGTAGAGCTAATTTGTAAGTATTCTACTGTATGGTAAGATTGAAGAAAGTTAATGAACAAGTTCGCTACATTTTTCTATTCGTGCAAATATTCGTCTTGTCAACAAAGCTGCAGGAATAACACAAAAATATTATCAATTCGCCGAAGAAAATAAGTTTTTTCCTTGTCACTGAAAATTCGGTATTGACAATATCATTATCAATGATAGTGTAGGTGTATGAGCCGCTATCAAGTTTGATACGTCCATTTTTGATCGACTTACTTTGTTCGAAGTAACCAGTCATGTCAAGAATCCATGGCTGGGGACCTCCTTGTAAAACAATATCTCTTGTCGATGCCAAGGTTACAGAAGCTGAATCAGTTGGGTCGATAACCTATGGAAGAGTTAACAGACCATTAAACATTGTGCGAGAAGACATTGAGTGCTATAGGGTACCAAAATATAACAAGACAACTGAAGGGGTCGGTAGATGACGGTCTTGATATGCAGTACCTGAAGAACGTATTCCCCTTAACAGTCTATATAAAAAGGTCTTGATAAAAAAGCATCCTCCCCCCTGCACACACCATCGTACACTACTCCCAGAAATTTCAGGAGAATCCCCGTTTTCAATGAGTGTGCCTTCTTTTGGGACAATTTGTACGGCCGCCGACAGCAAAAGTGAAATTGCTACAGGATTCCAGGAAATTCTGTTAGTAGCAGCCATCCTGCATTGTACTTGTATATACCAATATACTCGGAAGTATGGCATGTCTTTTATCTCACAATTACTTTATAATATGAATGGTAAATTTAGTTAGCGATCTTACCATTTATCACTACACTGAACTGGATGCCGAATGGAGGTCATCATGTGATAAAGAAAGTCAGTATTAAAAGGAACGCTTTTGTCTACCGTAAAACCTGCAAACTATTCCTCTATGCGTTATTTACTTATATAAGCCGTTGCATCGACGTACATTTAACGGCAATCTATGTTTGGTGAAAATGCTCAGAGGCATGCCAGGGAAAGGGCACTCCTTTTGCAAGAGAATCTGTTATGTAAATTCCTGAGTCACGAACACTACGAATCTTTTTATATAAGACAATTATGCCCAGCTTTCGGCGCTTATGTCTGTGCCTCTCAACACCGATTCTAACAAAAAGAAGGCGTTGATGAGCGACGTTCACCGCCAAAAATCCATAATACGAAAAGTGTTTAAATTTACGACCATCCGCTCCGTTGTTACGCACATCAAGAAAAGTGTTCAATTTTACGACCATCCGCTCCGTTGTTACGCACATCAAGAAAAATGTTTAATTTTACGACCATCCTCTCTGTTGTTAAGCACATCAAGAAAAATGTTCAATTTTACGACCATCCTCTGCATCATCTCATCCAATTACCTTGTAAAATAAGGAACTTTTCTCTACGAGAAAATCTCCTACCTTCAACGTATGGAAGGTTGGTGTGCGCAGCCCTTCAATAAAAATTCCATCGACAGCACAAAATGACAGTGTCCTATAGGTTTCTACTATAAACTCGTTAAAAACAAAGGAAAGTCCTAATGTCATAAACCACGTTCCCAGACGCAATAAAGATGAATGGAGTAGGGGCTATAGAAACAAGGAAAATACAGTATCATAATACTCACGCTAAGTATGAATAATGGATATGAGGCAGCTTAAAATTTATTATTATCCTTTATTATCCATTATTATGAGTGTTAGGGCTAAGGTCATTCTAATTTTGTTCTTAAATTTCCAGTTATCTTAGCCTAGCTACTCATGTAAACTTGATTCTTATTCAAAGAGTGTCTTCTTACTTTCAAAGGTGGGTACGATCCAATTGTTACTGACGCCTTCAGTGTCCCACCATTAGAAGTATAGCTTGCTGTCAACATCGTAAATCCCACTCCGATAGCTTCAACAACTATGCCAATACATGCATCACTTGGCAACGTTATATCTAAAAAGAGGAAAAGGAAAGGAAATAAAGACACACCAAAAAGAAAAAATATGGCTGATATTAAAGAGAAAACGTTATTACTGCAATACCCAACCTCAGTTGATTAACGACCTAAAGCAGTGGTTCCTGAAATTTTCACTTTCAACCACAACACACTTGAGTAGATATGGACTAAAACATGTCTTACACCAGTCATACTCAAACGGATAAACTGCTCTTGGGTAAAATGGTCCTCTGTAGCTGAATCATTATACAGTAACATGAATAGATTGATGATAATGCAATAGCAATTCATAAACTTCGGTAACTCCGTAAAGTTTACCAAATATTGAAATATGCTATTTTCATCAACTAGAGCTATCGTCATTGACTTTTCCCCCCATGTTGATGGGGTTTTTATCATGAAAAGTATCAACACAACCATGCTCTTACGGTCCCCTTTAAATTGGCTTGGGAAAAGCGGATCCCAGTATGACAACCACATATTTAAAATGCATATTTCATGCTATTAGCTACCGTAGCACATGGCACTTTTACATTATGATATGCTGAGCTTGCTCTTCGTGTGTAATGAGAAGCCTTCAAGGAAACATCATACAGATTTCTCGTGACACTTAACTTTGAAGTAAAGTGGGTTTTGGAGCAGTTAAGAGGGAACAGTCAAAATTGTGATAAACACATTGAAGAACCAAAAGATAAACCATTTGTAAATGAGCTATTTCCCATTTGATTTTATCCATGTGTTAATGGTACCTCAGTTAAAGTGGTAACAATACTCATGGCAAGGCCTTTCAGCTCAGCATGGACAAACGAGACTAGACACTGACAGTGGGTTCCTACATGGAGTGATCCACATTGGAAGAAAATGTCATTCCTCCGGCACGAATGCAAACCTAGTAGTTGACAATCTTACATTCTATACGTATGTTTTTGAAAGTTCAATTTATTGACCTAACAGTTAAGATTGACCGAGAATTCCTTTTAAAAAGGAAAGGCATCGCCATAACGTTTGGTAACAGTCTCAATGCGACATTGTACGAAAAGCATTCCTTTTAGATTCATCTTTACTGGTGTCGTGTTACTACGTACCACGTGTGGCTTCGCACTTAACAATAAAGGAGCGTAAACTTTAGTCGCATGAAATAATTTTGTCGTACGTACTAAAAACACTTCTATGGGGTCGCTGCAAATTTCCAATGAAATAAGGTGGAGGTGGTCGAGAGCTTAGAACAGCTGATTCATATCCCAACCATTGTAAGATAACGAGGTTTAAGTAATGTTGTAATATCCTTGAACAAGGCTTCCAAAGAAGTGGATCGAAAAAAAATCAGTAATATCAGGCCTTTGGGGCGTCCGTTGTAAAGCGCCTTTGAAAACGCCTGGCACAAAAATGGCGTTACAAAAACGCGATGTGCAAAAATAAAGAAAAGGGTAAACTTTGGCATCCACTTGGCTAGTATATTTGTGGATTTTTATGAACCACAAGTCTTAAAATGCCTCTAAAAAATCGCTGTAAATTTTCGATGCGCAGACCACAAGTTTGTCGTCTTGTGATGAATTGCTCACAAAATCTAAGAGACCAAGCATGTGCAGCCCTCAACCTGCGGGTAAGGCCGCTCCGCCGCCCTCCAAGTCTCTTCAATCAGTCCACATAAATGAAGCAAACCTTTGTTTTGCATACAAGAATAAAATGTCTTTTCATTAGGTCTTTCGCGCTTATGATGCAATTTTAGAGTGCACTGATTCCAACCTGAGGGCTACTTTTAAAAATCATCACTGGATACAGGTTTTGTTTTTCTTTCCGTATTTAATACTGACGATTTGTGCCCTAAGGAACGGCAGACGAAGAAAGCATTTCAGTATTAAAACGTCTCGCTAGCACATGCTCTCTAACTTCTACTTTATAGAAATGACTATGGCGACGGCTCAATTGTGGTTGGATTCAATACAGATCAGAGACGTTTAAATCAGAAGCACAGGCAACAAATCGATAGAATTAAAATTTGCAACAGGTGATTTGCTTGTGGAAACCCTAGATTGCCACCAAAGACGACTTATGACGTACGAACAACCGTGTGACATACCTTTATCGGCATTGTGAACTACTTTGAAGACTTTGGCACTCGAGAACGATATATCAAGTTTAAGCCGAGAGCAATCCTTGAACATTACAAGCTGTTTCTTGTCTTGAAAAAGAATGGGGGAAAAAATGAGATAATGACATCAAATAACTCGAAAAAGGTAGTCAAGAGTACCGGCAGTCGCCTTCTTACATACCGCGCTTTTATCGGGTACGAAAGTGTCAAGGGGCAAATGCAACTGGAATAATGTTGCGCTTAGCTGCTACTTCCTCGCCATTTTTATACACCGCGTCATAATCGGTGAGAGAATAGAACATTGGCATATGTCCGGCGATTGAATTTTGGGAGGTGATCTGTTACGATTAACAAGGTCTGTGGGTGATTAATGGAACCCTTACGATCCGTCTGATGTTTTTAACTTTTGTTGAATGCTAAATATCTATTAGGAACATGGTAGGAATATATGGTTGAACATCTTGCGAGCTCATAGTGATTTTCATTCCATAACAAAACAGTGGAGATAGTCCAAGAAAGACTGACTTGCCTTCTATTCAGATTTGTTTACCTGTTCAAAAATAGTTGAGCCCCTGTCTCATTCTTAGTTTTCATCGCAAGTTAGCAATATACTCGCGAAAAAAAGTTTTATAGAAGGTAATACTGGCGAAAATAAATTACACGTCTACAGTACATTTCTTCTACTTGTGATTAAAAAGTTAGTTATCATGAAGATGTGAGTCTAAGGTCCTTCGATGATAACGATAAACAACTGTGAATCTATAATTGATAGTGCAGTTACAACTATGACAAAACATCTCTTCAAAAGTTACTTTGTAACAAATATCGCGCTACATTTTCATACTTATACTGTGCAAGCAAAAATTTAGGCAAAATGTTAAGGATTTATGATAATGGAGAAGGGCAACAGGACTGTGGAGAGTATGAATAATGGCACTGAAGAAACTTCATTGAGCTAGAAATTTAAGGGGTTTATGTAAAACAGTAATGTCGCATAATATCGTTCAGAATATCAGCAAAGTACCTTCTTAAATACAGCAGTAATTTTTGTCTCTTTCATATCATAATATCTTTCACATCATAAGGTCTGAGATGGTTTTAATGCCCTCAGTTAGCTATACTTTCATCACATTCGCATCTATACGGCAGTTATAAAACTGGAAGAATTCAAAAAATAAATAATCCGCGTATTTACGCCATTCTCAGTGAAGAGTAAAAGTCCACATTCTATTCTCAAGGACTGGGCATGAGTACGCTGGTAATACTGATCTCTAAAAAACACTGGATCGTGCATCTTGCGTCTCAAAGAGAGGTCAGTCGTTGGACGCCATTTCAGTCCCCATCAAACAAGGCTTATAACCAATGTTACGTTACCTTCCCGCGGTATATTAACTGATGGGGACCAGTACTCGAGACTACACTTCTTCGCAGGTGGAAATAATGGGAAGCTCGATCCAGCCTATTTTAGAGATCAGTGGCTTGCAGTGCCATGCAAGGCCTCTAAGCACCATGCATTTCTAATGAGTTGCTAGATCCACATACTGTAGAAATAAGCAGTCCGCCTTAAAAGCTCTTACCCACAAAACTTTGAATGTTTCATCCCAGTATTATAAATATACTAGCAATGATAATAAAACAATATTTACACATTCCCGGGTAGAACTACAAATCAGGAGAGAACATCTTTGTGTCAGTTATTGAATTGTCGTTACTTGAATACTCAAAATAAATTCATTGCTGCTAATGGCTAATAAATGTTCCACAAAAACACCAGAAACGTCCTTAAGAGTTTGCACAATCTTCAGAGGGTGTTCTGTTTTCTTTAGAGCTCAGAAATAACAGATGTTGCAGTACTGCTTGCAACTAGCATTACCAAAACAACAAATACCTTTATCCACATATGCTGCTACTGAGAGAGGTAAGAGCATTGTGGTCCCAATTTGGGCTTCTGCTTGACCAAGAACGAAATGCATTTCATGCGGTGGCAAAATGTGCACGACGGAAAATCCGCTGTGCGCAGTGTTCTTGACATCAGTTGCTTTAATTTCAGCAGAACCAATAAAGTTACTACTTGTAACCAGGCCCTTAGTATTGACACTGGCTATCTCAAGATTTCCACTTGACCAAATGTAGCTACCGCATCCACCCGAGGCCTGTGTAAAGAAAGAAGAAAGGAACTACCGTAATACTATTTCCGTGCGGATATGACAACATCAGTGCGGATATGACAACAAAAGTTTATCGAACGTCTGCCAATATCTGTTGTAATCAGATTTGAATTTACTTGCCAGGGAAGTTTTTATGGAAGATACTACATCAAACAAAGTACTGTTGGTGATGAACTTCTGTTCTTAACCGCGTGGAACGTCGCTTCTTTTCCATGAAATATCTGCTACTTTGTAGATAATAGTAGCAAGGTCCTCGCACGTTGCGGAGGCACATAGTCAAAATGGGTAAATTGAGGGAGATGATAAAGAAATGGGGTTTAGTATGGTGATTTTACAACATGACAATTACATTCAGTTTGTTTCCTTTTCTAGAATATGTACATCTAAACTATATCTTTGACTTCTGGGTTGACCACAATTCTACAGTATGTTCTATAGTAGCATAAAGTGCATCAGTTAATAAATATTCTATTTGTATCACTTCAAAGGGTTTTATTGCTGTGCCTCTCATTGAAGAGTTTTCGGGTAGACCACGTTTCTAGTATTGTTGCTAAGACATGAAATACACATACCATCACCACCACCCCAACATACCAACAAATATCAACTGTTTGAAGGGAACAACATAAAAACCATCATCTACTCAACATAATATATACTGGAAACTTTCAGCAGAAAGCACACAACTTACGGCCAACTGAACTTGGTAGTGGCCATCTGCTGCCAAGTCAGGATCCCATGGAATGACCACTTGGGAAGGATTTACCACAATTGGGTCACAAATGACAACCTCTTGGTCGCCTCTCACGGGGGTCGAAAGTTTAAAGACTTCACCGGTCTCCTCTACCTAAAACGATACGTAAAAGAATGGAAATACTATCTGATACGGAGCTATTCCCTATTTGTTTGGCACTATCTATAAAGCTGTTACGCACGTCTTCGTCGTAACCCCTCGCTTCACAGAGGAATATTAATGCTAGAAAGGATTTGGGCCGCACTTTGCTCAATATTCTTTGCGTGGGGGGGATGCGCGGAAGGAGCGAGTGTGCAAAGCTGTTTTCAAGATCTACAGTATCACATCCTAACTTCGAGAGTTTAAGCATATGGTGAGAGGACAAACATGGCACACACTTGTAAAACAGATATCATAAGACCCATGAGATTCCGTCGTTATTAACGGCGTATCCAAGAATCGTTTCTTCATTTCTACAAACGCAACATGTCCATATGAAGAAGTCATGCAAGGAACGGATGACATGACTTCTCCTTCAATTACAGCTGTTGTCACTACAAATAAGAGATCGTTTGAGTTTTTAGTTTCATCTAAAATTGAACTCGACACTCGCGTAGCAGTGAAGCGCACAAAGTGAGGTGTTCAAATGATTTAAGAGGCAAACATTTATCATATCTGTTGTACTATTGATCTGTACAGCCGTAAGCTAGGGGGAAATAGCACAATTTTATCAAGAGGTTAAGTCTTAGGCTTAAGATTAATTCTAAACGTTGCAATAAAGATAATGCATTTATACAACGTACACTTGAATCTGGCATAACTGAGCTGAGTTCACATGGCTGAACTAGTAATACAATTACACCAAACGTGTTCTTCTATCCTAAATCTACACTGTCTGGCTGTCTACTTACTATTGTGTCACTACCACCATCTGTTTGAGCCTGGCGCCCTTTGTCAACCTACGTGTAAATATGAATCAATAAAATAAAAATGAAAAAGAACTGGTGACCATTCGGAGCAAAGTCTGCAACTTCAAATAATAGGTGCAGAAGCAAAGGAAATTCCTACTCAGAATTCGCGAACACCTCTAATGCTGAGTAACCAATTGAACTTGTTTAACTCATTGACACTTCCCTTCTTTCTTCAGTTGGAACCAGACGTCCGGGAGTCCAATGGCTCAAAAAGACTAGCGACATTCGTCGTTGTGTCCTAGAACTTGTAAATTACAATAACACCTTATTTGTGTACTTGGGAACCCTACTAAGTATTGACACCATAACTTTCAATGTAAATGAAGAGTTGCGATAAGAGCGATTGGGGCATAGATCTCTTCCGATTTACGGCCATTTTCTTTCATTCATGGTTAGCAGGTAGTACCTTGCAAGCCTCTTGCAATATCTCATCATACCTCCTGATAAGATACCGTTCCGCAAACAATCGATCGGACCCATACAGGTATGTGAGGCTTTCAACATCGTCAGGAAACTATCGAGATAGCAAAGCCTCGTGTACCGAGCTACGATTAATACTTCTGAGAAACCCCAGTTAAGAACAGCTTAGGTAAATTCAATACACTGAAGACTTCTACAAAACGAAACATACTGTAAACGACAGGTTATGGGGTTTAAGACGGTCACCGTGTTCGCCGTCGTAGTTCAATACTGTCTACTGCGTCTCCGATCTCCAAGTTCGCTACTTCCTCAGATTTGGATCAGCAGATGAAGTTACTCAGACATTTTGATATCAAGTTTTAACCTACGGTCACCTTAAAAAAGGAATCAACTTTCTAAGTAAATCGTCTTTTTTCTAGCAAATACGATTTAACGTCTTCTTTTAGTACAGAAAAGCAACTACAGATAACGCCCTGGGTGCATTTATTCGAGAGGTGCGTTTAAAAGGTGGCATCCAATCGACGCTACATCGGCCTTTCACGGTACTCATATTGTTATTTGCACTTCCCTGGTTTTAGTGTATTTTATAAAGAGTCTGTGGCAACTCAGTTGGCCACCTTACTAGGACTTGATTACTAAATATGACACTTGCTACACTATTCTACACTTCTACTTACATCTACATCATTGACAACTTGCTCCAAAGAAGTGGCACCTAAAGTTTCCTAGGTGTAAAAATGGCAGCAGATAAATGTTCAGCATGCATACGAAAATTTCTAAATAAATAGGAGTTATTCCTCGTGATTCTGACAGTTGTTGTCCTCCTCTGGTAAGGAAATGTAATGTCTAATAAAATTGAAGGGAAACTGTGGAGTACAGTTTTATTGCCCTGGATACCTTGCATGACGACAAGCGCATGTAGGAATTGGGCTTGCTAGCCAATATCATCTTTCATCCGATAGTCTGTAAGAATATCATTTATGTGGCAGATTTGCATTAAAAGTACAGCACGACTTGAAAGGCCTGAACAGATTTTGCAGCTATTACACCTATGAAAGGAAGTTATGGACACAGGGCTAATACAAGTACTGACACAAGTCCTCGCGATTCTAGAGTGGCAAGAATAAAAAATATTGTGAAGGAATAAAGGATTGAGGACGACAAAACTGAATCAGGCGGAAACTGGGGGCATGGTTCGTTCCCATTTGGGGCAATATTCTTCGAGCACAGAAGGTTTGAAAATATCATTTTTGAAGGAATACTAAAAGAAATTGAAAATGTCACCACCTGAGCTATGGTGACCTGGTGATAACATAGTTCACCTTTCTCTAGCCGCCACATTGTCAATGTAGACCCATGTCCCACTCATGCACCGGTCGATATCCAGCTCTACGAGATATGGATGATGCAACTTCGCAATTTCAATGGGGTTTGGACAGACTGGATGGCAGACGGGACGGCAGTCCTCCCATGGCCAAGCCACACATGGCACAGAGAGGCTGACCCCTGACTTGAGTAGAGCTACAGCACCTATTCAAACTTGGTATTTGGAATTATAAAGGGCAATCACATTTACAGACGTTCCAATTGATGTTTTAACTATTACATATAAAGTATAGTATAAAGTATACAACCACAAATTCATTTTCTTCACCTAATTTAGATAGAACGGACGAAACAACGAAAGGAAACACTGATTGCGGGGCTCTGGTTAAACACATTTTACTAGTCTTCGTAGATCAGACTACTTAAAATTTTTAATACAGAGCGTGAACATCAGTATATACTCTAAACATCCGGAATCTTGCATTCAACAAGTCCAAAAATTGTACTGCTTCCAATTGATACATTCATCATCATCAATCACAAAATAGCTTTTTACGATAATCTAAGGTCACAGTTTGAACACATGAAACAGAATGAGTATATAGAGACAACAAAGAAAACATGTCATCACTGTCGCAACAGTCCCTGAAAACCCCCTCTATCTTTCCAGTTAATTATTTAAAAGCCATACGTTTTCCAGGTACTCAGGATTGGCTGTTAATCCCCCGCCCAACTAAAACGGGTCAGAATCAGTTCGTGGATCAGTGTCGCTGATTGGAAAAGCACGACAAATCTGAAATGGGTCGGGCTGTCAAGTGTTGTTGGTTGGAAAACAGTGTCCAGTGTGGAAAGTTGGATAAGTAAAGGAGTGCCGAATGGGGTCGGGGTGTTCAGCGTCGAAGGTTGGATAAGTAAGGGAGTGCCGAATGGGATCGGGGTGTTCAGTGTCGAAGGTTGGATAAGTACGGGAGTGCCGAATTGGGTCGGGGTGTTCAGAATCGAAGGTTAGATGAGTAAGATAGTGCCGAATTAGGTTGGGTGTTCAGTCCCTCTGATGACAATAGTCGTGCTTTCTTAGATCTCTTATTGATGCCCTGTGTTTTAGCGCCATTTTGGTAGCCAGAAGCCCCCAGTCTACATCACATTGTGACTGCAGCGGAGACTGTTTTGTAGCTTCGCCTCCGTCTAAACATTTGTTATAGCAAGGATTGTTTTACAACGGAGAAAATTATCAGCCAAATACGACAACAAAGGGAAGATAATGTTTGATTTTTTTAACAGGCCTTTTAACATTAAGAAATAAATCGTATTGTTTACCGAGTGTCCAATTGAACAGCATGGTCACATCTATTTATAGTTACAAAACTGAGCACTGTTTAAAGGAAGCTGTGAAATAAACTTACACAACGATTTATCATAATACAATACAGTGCCATTGCTGAGGATACCCTCAACCGTATATTTTCCTCTCATATGAAAGCGATCTCGATTGTTTTGCCGTAGAACAGTATTTCGCAAATGGGCTTACTTGGCGTTAACTCGAGCAAATGAAACGTACTTGTCAAATCGACGACTCATGAGTTCGTACTGACAAAACTTTGGCTTCGCACATTTCTAGATTGTAAGCTTTTTGGGGTGCTTCTGAGGTTTTCTATCTCCACCCCCCTCCCCCCAAAAAATATCACAAATAACGGGCTACTAAGGAAACGCATTGGACACGAACTTTAGGATATATACAGCTTATTAAGTTATTGAAAGGAGAATAACATCTCATACCTATGCTCATCCCTGATATAGTGGATTCTCAGTCGTAGAAATAACTTTTGTATATATATGGAAGGAATGTCACTGCATGGATTGCTGCACTCTACTCCTTGAATGTTTGAAAGAAGACGCATACCAATTCCAATGCCTAACAAACAGATTCTCCAACTTCATGCTGTAATCAATACTCTATGAAGATTGAGCACATAGCCCACCAAACAATCCTTTCTTGTTGTTAAGTGATTTATTGTAAATCAAGAAAATTCTTTTGTCATCCAGTTCTGTTGTTGAAAGAGCAGAAGTACAGTCAGTGCACGTATGATTCTTGTAACACTTTGAAAGGATAAAACCGGCAATAAACAGCATTCTCCTTAATTAGATTTTCTTGAACACCATTCTGTTGATAATCAGTAGGACCTATTTCAAGTGTTCTTGATGGAGCAATTACAGGTACTATGTCATTGTGAAGATTTGGTTTTTTATGTAATTCTGGATCAACCAGAATATGATCGAGGTCTTGTGCACAGTTTGTAGATACAGGGTTCAGGAAAGAGGTGTGAAATAACTTCTTGAATGCCCTACAAAATTGAACTGGGGTAGGATTATCACTGTTTCCACCACGATTTCGCATGGTGCCAAAAAATTTTAAGTGGATCTTGGTTTAATCTCCTTGTCAGCAAATGTTGAAATGAATAGCTTTCAATTAATGTTTTCCACAATAACAACCTTCCGTCCACGAAGACATTTCAATCTGTCAGTGACATCTTTATTATTTGTAGGGTAAACGATGACTCAAGTGTCCATAAAGTCAGCAGCTTGCTCAAGGAATGAAGTATGTCTTGTTTTCTGAGAAATTGCACAGTGATAGTGCTTGGTGCAGAAGAGCTGACTGCTATTGAAACAGTCAAAGACGTTGTCAAACTTGGAAACAATGTCTGCTGTGCCAAGTGCAGATAGAGGAAGACCACCCAGAGTTACCAACATATTAATGGATGCCGCAACAGTATGCCTAAGCACTGGATTGGCGTACTTGACTTTCATTTTCTGGAATGCCGTTGACTCCATATGATTTTTTCTTCTTTTTTTTTCTCCGTCTATTTTTCCCAATCATGGGGTTTGACGATGCCCATATACATGGGACTTGTTTCTGGGGCATAGAGCACTTTAAGACCAGATTCCCTTCCTGACGTCATCAATGGCCCTTCCATGCTTTGAACCCTGCCTCTCAAGACCCTCTTGATCTGAAGACCAGGAAAGTATCCACTAGACCAAGACGGCTCTGGCTCCATATGATTATTAGTACGTTTTGGGGCAGCTCTAATGGACTGTTTCTTCCTATAAAATACCATGATGTCAGACCATTTTGCAACATGCTTGTTAGAATGAAACTCATATTTCAAAAAATTGTTGCGTATTGACTTGAGTAAATGAGGAGGGTCAAAGAGATAGTAATAAGTTTCATGGTCTACAGTGAAACAGGGTCTTCCAGGACCGATATGAAGCTCTTTAGTTAACTTTTCATACTTTGATCCCATGTCTGTAATAATAACAATAACTTTAAGACCAATTTCTTTCAATTTAAGTATCCTCATTTCAGCAATGTCTTTAATTCTATTGCTGTCACAAGACTTGTTCCCTGAATAATACCCAATTGGCTGCTTCCACTTCCCACTAATACTTCTGACATGCAAAACTAAAGCTGATGAAGCGACTAACTTTGTTCTCAAATTGTTTTCATGGTCTTCTTGACCACATATTTCACCAATTGTGATATTGTAGCTCAAGTTGGCCTTCATCGAAACTTTATCTGAACATAAAGTACACAATCTTTCCTTCTCATTCATTTGAGTAACTTCGGTTGCAGTTAAAGCTAATGCATGCTCAGTTATACCAGGTTCACTCGACATATTGCTTATCATGCGTTGCAAGGATAGGTTCGATGCCAAAATAACGATGGATGAGAGAAGTCTGTACGCCTTGCCACTTGCATGATAAATTGCAAGTGACAGTGATTTTAATTCTTTATCATAGCGCCTGCCTTTTCTTTATTTGGCTAATTTGGGTTGTGCAATTAGGGAACTTTGCAACATTAGGTGGCAATGCTTCAAGAACCTTGATTAGAGAGATATCCTCACTATTTTGATTGCTCAGACTTCTACCTTTCTGAAATGAAACCTTATTCATCAATGATCTGATTTTTCGCCTTTGTGCCTGAATAAAACCATTCAGCGAAGTGGATGAATCCAAGATATCACTGTATTGTCTTTTGGTATCTGTCACGGAAAAGGATAGTTTTTATGGCAGAAAAACGTGATAGATTAAAGTCGAGGAAGACAATTTCTATGGGACTGTCGTAATACTTAAGTACAAGTTGACAAAGCACACAATATAATTAATCAGTTTTCAGGCTGATATCAAGTTAGATTGCGATTAATACGGAATTATCGTGCCTGTTCTTTGTTAATATGCTGCTGTCTAGAAACTCGGAAATAGCAATATGTCACTTACCAGGACTCCAGTTGTAAGTTCCTCTTCAATTTTCTTTGCTTGATCTTGTACACGATTTTGTAGATCGTTAAAAAACATTCCTTCTTCAAAATGTTGCTCGCATATCTTGCAGTTTTTGTACAGATAGAGTGGATCCTTCGACATCAAGTCCGCTCTTCGACACAAAACTTTGCATCTAGTAAGATTAGAATCCATTACAACGACATAGAAAGAGGAAAATTTTGTAGCAAAACCGGAATCGAACACGAATCTTGAAATAAAGTGATTCGCAATAAAGTGTGGAAGGAAGCACGTACCTTTTTGGATCTTTGGGGAAACGGAAGAAGTTTAGGTGACTCTTTTTACTTTTTGACTTATTAACAGCAGAGCTACAAGTTCTACTACCCCCTTTAAGCATCCGGTGGGCTTCCATCTTTGTCAACAAACCATATTCCTCAGCAAAAATATCTTGAATGTTGGCCTTGTCACGGTAAGAACAGCTGTTTGCCTAAAACCGCACGATGCTAATGTCGAACTTCCCGCCAAATTTAATCTGGCTTAGAAAATGGCCGACAGGGACATGCGCAGTAAAAACTTAGGACCAGAAAAACTGTCTAGAGGGGTCTCTGTACCTTCTTACTCTGTGGTTCAGTGTTGAAGGTTGGAAAATTAATAAAGTGCCGAATTGGGTCGGGGTGTTCAGTGTCGAAGGTTGGATAAGTAAAGGAGTGCCAAATGGGGTCGGGGTGTTCAGTGTCAAAGTTTGGATAAGTAAGGGAGTGCCGTATTAGGCCAGGGTGTTCAATGTTGAAGGTTGGATAAGTAAAGGAGTGCCAAATGAGGTTGGGGTGTTCAGTGTCGAGGAATGGATAAGTAAGGGAGTGCCGAATTGGGTCGGAGTGATCAGTGTGGAAGGTTGGATAAGTAATGGAGTGCCGAATGGGATCGGGGTGTTCAGTGTCGAAGGTTGGTTAAGTAAGGGAGTGCCGTATTAGGTCGGGGTGCCTTGTGATGTGGTCGAAAAGTACGGTAGCAAAGAATATCCCCACGCTTTCAGGAAACTCAAAGAGTTCAGTAAATTTGTTTCGTATTATTGACATATCGCCTCTATATGTACCGAGTGTAACGTGAAGAAGGTTCCCGGATGGCAACGTCAGATCACCAAGAAAATGAATCAAGAGTGAGCTCTCATAAATTAGGCCATTTTGTTTTAACAGGAGTGAAACCTTTGAAATCAGGCTTAACAATTAACTTATTTAGTTATCAACTTGCTTTTAACAAGCCAAAAAGGCACGTTCTAAGGAAACAGACGACTTCCTATGAATTTAAGGGGATTTCTGAGACCGAGGGTGGTTGACAATCAGGATAGATTACGATGCGCATTGGATATATCAGGGATTCATAACGTAATGGCAACAAATGTTGACATGAACGTGGCAAGATCTAGTAGAAAAAAACTTACCTTCACACCCAACAATAAAGAATAAATGCTAACACGTCCCGACTTGATGGCTTTCACGCGAAAATAGGATTCGTTGGCAGTCTGCATTCTTGTCTGGAAATACTCATTGTTGAAAGTCGAGTTCAGAAGAGAGTTCTGTTTAAAAGAATTTTGTATGGCAAAATGTAGCAGTGATGTCATGCAAACCAAGCTCAAATACGGAGGAATGGATAACAATTTGGTACTTACCAATAATAGCAAAGATCTTGAAATAATGCCCGCAAGAGGGGGGGGGGGGCGAACAAACCAATGCCTTGAAGGCAGACCAAGGTAATAATCAGAGCGATGCCATCATCGTTCTACTGATATGATTTGGACCACTTAACTACTTGAGGACAGTCCGTTATGATAAACGGAAATCGAATATGGCAGGGGGGAGCATAATGAAAAAGTTACAATAAAAGCGCGGAGCCGTATATTACAATGGCTGGAGTTAACACCCCCATTAGGAATAAAATCCATCGTATGTGCTAGGGTACTACAATAACTCTCTACTGTCTAAAGAAACGAGAAAAACATATTACTTAGAAATAGTAAAAGACTTTAAATGACTATGTTTATTTTCGCAGATACACAGTTCAAGCTTACTTACGTCTGTCACTAGTATTTCGTGCTGATTTTTATCGAAGATGTGAATCCTAATAGCATACTCTCTGCCAGTTTCAAGGGTCCACATGTTGCCAGGTCGAATGGAAAACGCTGCATTCAGCAAAAAACAAATTAATATGATAGTTCGCTGAAAACGTAGACGTTGAAGAATTCAGAAATGTGAAAATGGACGGCAGTAGCAAGAATAGTTCTTGAATCTATTTACATGTGTGTATCAGGTAAAACTTACTAAGATATTGGTCATCTTTGAATAGTAACGAACTCACTCTCTGAAACATTATTATAGATTTGGGGGAATTTGGAGATACGGCAAAGATCGCAAAAGAGTAGTTGCGGTTTTTAAAGTTAGTAATAATCTACACAGACATGCCAACCAACCAACAATATCAAGCAAAATGGGAAGCCAAGAGCGTCTCTCTTATTACCAAATTTACAATAGTATGTGCAAAATATAAAGTGTAGCATGGGAACAAAGGAAATGTTAAAGTCCAAAGTTAATACGTTTCAAGATAAAGAAATGAAAATGCCATTCTAACGGCAACATTCCCGATTTCTCAGAAGTATTAGCCTGAGACATCATCGAAACTGGAGCCCCATGGGAGGAAACCCCATTGATTCTCTCTCTATATGTGCATAGGTTTCTAGATTTGGCCGCAATACACTTTAATAGCTCATCGCAATTTATGGACTGCCTTTTGAAGTTCTAATTTTATATCAAAACTTCCATCATGGAAAGTTACGGCACGTGCGTTGGAAATGCGCTTCTTTCCACCACGAAATACGACCTTCATATTGCGGATTACCCTTAATAATGATAGCCCATTGGAATCACAGGTATATTTTGATACAAAATTTCAGTGGATTACAATTGATATTGCCACATGTTTAAGAAGTGCCCATACCTTTTCCCAAAAAACCCTTTTAAAATGAAGGTAAGAACTCGAGAAGTTTCACCACGACGTAAATAATGAGCAATGCGTAAAAATAAACGGGAGCTTGTTTGGTATCAGGTCGGCCGAAGTTATATGGTGGGCTGGCATGGACACCCAATAACATCAGTGCATGAAATTGCTAATAAGGCGTAAAATTTACACATTAAAAATCAGTTCTCGCATGGGACATACGTTCTTATGTAACTTTAAAATTCAACAGTTGTGTACGTTTATATTTGCACAGTGCGCAATTCCATTCTAACATCCAGTTTGACTTTTTTGTAAAAATCTTAGATATACAGGGGTGCCACATTTAGTGAGATGGGTAAGACTTTTTGATATATTTCTTACGTTTAGGGGGCGAAAATCACAGTAACATCCTATTGATATTAAACATACGTGCCTGGTTGCGTACAGTTAGATATAGAAGAAATAACTCGTAAACAAGGCTTTAGTATTCATTTACGTTCAAACAACTATTGAGATATCACTCTTGTGAGGGCTCTCAATGTACACACCTGGATTAATGGGTAGTGATGACTATACAAGAGAAGGGTGTTAACATGAAATCCATTTAATTCATGGGGCCTTGTAGTGAGTGCTACCTGATGAGCTAGTAGTATGAAACAACATCCTCGCACGCTATTTCATGGATTCCTAATGTAAAACAGCTTACCAATACAGGAGCTCCAGCTTCACAAATATGCTTGTCCACCCCTTTAGCCCTTTTCATTTTTAATAACTAACCCCCCTCCCCCCTCCACTTCGTGATAAAATCGCTTCTTTACATGCTTTGAAGGCGTCTACTACTACTTATACATAAAATAAATGGTCAAAAACCAATAAATTTATCTATTGAACTTACTTATCTTTCCAGGTTCAACCACATGGACATTCGCCGACGGCTGGCGCACAGGCTTTGAATGAGCCATATCTTTACAGAATTATGGTAAATCCCACAGTATGCCACTGATACACACCTAAACACACATTGTACAACAAAGTAGGAGTCCACACTCCAAGTTGACAAAAATCCAATGCGTACCTAATAATGTAGGTATTATCTGTGCCATTATGGGTAATAGATGGATTGTGGCTTTAAGGCAGCTATGAAGCTGTAAATGCAATAACTAGTCGAGGTACTAGTAGTACGGAAACAAGAACAAAATTAAGAGTAATAGAAGAGGAGGCAGACGAGCTCGAAAAGAACAAGGCAAGATAAAGAACGGCACGAGTGCAAGTCTGTAAGCATTCTGATGACATACAACAGGAACAAAAGAGTGTGAAGTTAAAGATTGTAAAATTATATTTATAAATTGTTCCAGCACTCTGAGGATAGAAGAAGAAATGAAAGGAATCAATAGCACATTAGAAGTAAAATCACGAAAAAGAACAAACGACAACAGATTGTGAGCCCACATGAAGAAAAAAGTACTTATGGAAAATGTTGTACCATGTTGCAACTAACTCCAACATATAATCTTTAGTTTAATCTTCTATATCAAGTGAGGAAAAGGCTCAGTATAGTGATGATAGAAAGAAAGAAAATGCAAGAGCTCCTGATGTACCACAGGAAATGATATGATAGTAGCAGTCGTGATAAACAACAAAAATAGTTGTTAGGATCACAACAGTAACAATAATTCATTGATTGTATAAATATAAGATTAGATAAACAATAAATGTTATGCTGATTTATATGGAAAAATGCGAGACTTCTAAATACCATAAAACCAATAACCTTAAACTAATAAAACAGTAACATTTAAATACGTACCGTCAACGATCAGATATATTTATCTCTATGATTGAAATGGTTTGGATAAAAATCCTTAATAAGATAATACTGCATTCAATTACTAATTGTAGGGTGAGAGAGGCAGTTCGCACCCTCCATTTATTGTCCCTCGTAATTCACAATAAGCTTGCAAGTTGCATAAAAAGGATACTCTTGTCGATTAGAACCACTTTTGTTGCGCCAAGTGTTATCCCTGTTACTCTAGATTTCAATGAATCCAGTGTTGCCACGCTTGAGTCCGTCAATGTCAGCTGATATTGAGACGATGGCATGCTGATCTCTTAAAGGAAAAACATTGTCAAAATATAAAATAAAAGTGACCATGCCTTACTTCCACGGTTATACTAATGTAAACAGTGGTGGTAGCAGCAAAACTGGCGATGATGATGATGATGATGATGATGATGATGATGATGATGATGATGATGATAACGGCTATGATGACGATTGCTGAGGATTGTGATTGCTGCTACTCATGATATTGACGATGATGACGGGGACGATGATGGTAATGACAAGGGCTATGATAGAGATGTTGAGGATAATGATAATGGTGACAATGATAATGGTGATAATGATGGAGATGATGGTGATGATGGTAATGATAAGGGGGATGATAAAGATGTTGATCATAATGATAATTGTGGTGATCATAATGGTGATAATGATGGAGATGATGGTGATGATGGTAATGATACGGACGATGATAAAGATGTTGATGATAATGATAATGGAGATGGTGATGATGATGATGATGATGAAGATAATGATGATGGTGGTGATGATGATGGTGATGATGACGTCGATGATAAAGATGTTGATAAAAATGATAATGGTGACGTCGATGATAAAGATGTTGATGATAATGATAATGGTGATGATGACGTCGATGATAAAGATGTTGATAAAAATGATAATGGTGACGTCGATGATAAAGATGTTGATGATAATGATAATGGTGATGATGACGTCGATGATAAAGATGTTGATAAAAATGATAATGGTGACGTCGATGATAAAGATGTTGATGAT
>JAAAKL020001590.1:16808-29109 GCA_010016065.2 Carybdea cf. marsupialis auct. non (Linnaeus, 1758) | reverse complement strand
TCCATCGTTTTGGAAGAAAATGGGGCGGTGTTTTTAAAATTTTTTTTTAATTTTTTCTATTTTTTTTTTTTTTCTTTTTTTCCCCCCCCCCCCCCCCCCCAATTCTGAAACTCGGAACAGAGAGCTTGTTGTGCTTTGTAGCCTCAATAGAAAGCTGACGCTTATGTTATGTCCTCTGTTTGCAAATGTTCAGCTGTGTGGATGCTAAAGGATTCAGTTTCTTGTAGCGATGTAGATTCCTTACAGTACATTTAAGAGCAATCCTTATGTAATCATGTAACAAAAATTCATGGAAATTGAGTCAATTTTATATCTTTGAGTTTAGTTTACTGTTCCGCATTTCTGTTCTTCTCGGAACTTGAATTTCCTGACGTACTTCTTCATTGACCATTTCAGGGAAAGAAATGAGTATCAGATGTTTGCAAAGGCAGTTTTCCGTTGAAGGAAAGTGTTTTCAACTTATTGCGCTCTAAAGAATGGGAAATGCGTGACATGATTTTCAATGATGTGGAAGAGTCGTCCCAGTACATTGTAGAGCATAATCTCCATGTTTGCTGTATCAGAACGGTGCCAGTCCCTTAAATAGAAGATTGGAAGCTGCAGGAAAAGTATTGGCAGCCCTAAAACAAGATGAATTATGTTATTTAGTATTCTTGTACACCCCAAGTCGAAAAAGGAGATCTTACGTACACAGTTGATCATGCACCCCAACGCTCGTCACTGAAAAGCTTGGACTTTATCTTGATAACTATATAATTGAAGAGCAGGATGGTTAGCCGTTATCTTGTAGTCCTTTAACTCCCCATTCCTTGCTTAGTAAATTGCAATAGCGTTGAAACCACGTTTTCTATGCCAGGTTGATACTATAGGAATAGTATGTCAGTATCCAATATCTGTGCTTGTTAGGTAATGTTGTGGGGCTGAGAAGCCTCCTCCCTACCTGAGCATAATTGTGTGCCCCCCCCCCCCTCTAGCAGAGTAGAGTTATGTTGGATCTGATTCGAATTTTCATTATTTCAATCTTACCATATACCCATTTTTGTCGTAGGCAGACTGCACCATACACTGCTCAAAAAACGAAATAATTTTCTAAGTTTGTGGCAAATCTGTAAGATGTCAAGTGTCGAAGATATGGAGAGTCAAACCATTTTGTGTTTTGGTGATTCTCTAACAGAGGGGTGGTATGCAGATGGTCTGAAATTCCACCCTTACACAATACGATTAGCTGAACTGATCAACGCTGATGAATCTTTTCGTGCAAAGTATAAGGTAGTCAATGCAGGTCTTAGCGGAGAATGTGTTATTGATGAGATGAGTCAAAGATTGCCAGAACTGTTGAAGTCGGTGAAGCCACTAAAGCTTGTCATTATTTTAGGAGGCACGAATGACCTGGCCTCGCTTTCAAAATGCAAGAGTCGCGATCTCCCAAATGAGATTAGAAAACTTCATTTGCTGGTGCACCAATCAGGAGTAAAGACTTGCGCGATGACGTTGCCGGAAGCTGATGCTGGATATCTACCCATGACGTACATCTATGAAGAGTATCGCCAAGAGGTAAATGAAAGTATAAAGGAGTTTGCAAACGAACATGCAGACAATGTAATATTGTGTGACATTGGTACGGAACATCCTATGCTTGATTTGACTGATGAAGAGCGAGAGAAGTACTGGGATGACGATGTTCATTGTACTCCTGCAGGATATGACAAGATGGGAGAAATTATCTTTAATCACATTAAAACGCATCTTAGTAGTAATTTTTGATTATTAACTATCATTGTTTGTACCATTTTATCAAAGTTAGCATAGGCGGAAGGGACATACATCTATTTAGTTAACATGAAAAATGAAGGGGTAGGCTGCAGTTTTCTGTTATTCTCATCGATAGAGTCAACGGTTATTTTGGCAAGAAGGTGAAAGATGTCCGGATTTTGCCATGTTTTGCAGTCATTAGTGTATACTTGTTATTATACAGATAATGTTGATAATTGTTACAGATTTTTAGATAGAGCTTATTGCTGGAACAAAAGAAAAAGGTAGAGTCTATTGTACTAAGATAACGCAGGTATTGTGACTAAAAGTTTGACGTATTTGGTGCATGAACTCTAGGTTTATTTGTTTTATTTCGTTTGGCTTAATCAATGGCCAAGAGCCCTAGTCAAAGGTGACAAGATCTTTGTCCTCTCTGGGACATTGGACCGTGTGGCCGTGGCGTGTAATATATTCCTTTGAAAGCCCTCGACCCGGATCATGGAAACTTTGATAACTTTTCTTACCCACAATCACTATAGTCCAAGTTAGAGAAGTCGGGGATGCGGAAACTTAACTTAAGAAGGCCATCGAATGGATTGTCTCTGCCCTTGAAGCTTAATTTGATATTGATATGCCTACGTTGATTCAGATCTAGTAAAATGGAAACCGAGCGTCTTTGGATATTTTCCCTTTCAATTTCCAGAGGTTCAGTTACTAGTTACGACTCATTATTCTATCAGCAGCTAATGGCCTATAAGGTTATGCGGTAGCAAATTACATACAGTGTGTTATCAAGTAGCCTCGTTTGAGAAAGAGTATTGGTAGCCTGCTACGTGTAACCTGGTTTTGAGCTACCGTAGGATAAGATCATATCAGTTTCGATCCAAAGTTATTGTTACTTGCAATCAACCAATCAAAATGAAATCCAATAGTCACATGACATAAGCAAGAACATCATTGTCAGAAGCGTGTCAAGTAGCACCATGTTGGCCATTCACGTATTAGCTGAAAATGCAGCTAGGAAGCTACTTACGGTGTAACATTGTCAGCTTTAGATGACATCTTTTGTTGATGTTTTTGCTACGTATATTATTACTATTGAACGAGAAAGCTCTGTCTGTTAGTTGTAAGCGGTTATGTTGTGATCGGAAGGGAATTCGTAAAAAATTGCTGCAGAAAGTGTTGAGTTAACTGTGAATTTTTTTTCGGTAACAATCCAGTAATTGAAGAGCTCTCTATACTTGCTGTTTGTGGTAACCTTTGTGGGCTAACTCCAGCTCAGCCAAATGTCATTAGGTACCTCATGCAAACCATGGTGATAGCATATGTCCTTCATATAGTCTGTTAAGGCGCTAGAGGTACAACCTGTCGATGTTATTTAACTATTTGTGAAATGTCATGAATGTTTCTGGAAATCCATGTTAATCTTTACGTTAGTTTAGACATTGAAATAGTCGAGGAAACCATAAAACAGAGATGTTTTAACATTTTACTTCCCACTGTTGCTCTTAGAATCACATTTTACCTACGGCTAATCCCAGAGCCGATCCAAGAGATCCATCAAAAACTGGGAGATACTTCCTTTCTTATTACTTGGATAAGTACCGCAGTAATTATCGTGTCGTAACCGCTTCGGTTCTCGTTTGTTTGTTTCGTTGTCGGTGGGCTTTCAATAACATGGGAGCTATTAAACCCATTATTTGACTACTCTGGATTAGCGAGATGACACTCCATAGCAACATATCAACTACCCGACGTTAACCTAAGTATTATTGTTACAACCTTTTGCATCTGCTTTGCAGGAAACGTGTCATTATAATAATGAGATGTTGAGTCGTTTAATATAAGACTTAGATGGGCGTGGATTGCTATTTAGATTAGCCACGGGAAAGAGTTGTAATGTTGTGGTTGTATTTAAGATGCCGTCATTCCATCTTGGAATTGAGAACAAAGGTACAAAATACAGTTACAGTCGGGAGTAACTTTTTAAGGTATTGAAATTTACAGGTAGGAATTTGTAAAACAAATCTCGTAAAGAATGCAGTGTTTGCTAGTAGTTACTTCGGAATCAATTTTTAGAATGGTAATTTTGTGCAGCCTAGTCTTTGATAAGAATGAAAAAATGTCCTTTTCCTCAGGTATACCTACAAGAGCGAGACGAGAGACACGTAGAGAGCTACTGTAGAATTGAACTACACTCCAAATTGCAATATACATCAATTCTAGACGTTTTCACTTCCCTAAAGTTCTATGTAGTTCCAAATTGTTTTCCACTAACAAGATATGATACGTTTTAATCCCCGCCAAAGTCTGATCTTTAAATATGGCTGAAATCGACAGAATCAGATCGCATCACCTCTCTAATACCATATACCTTGGCGTAATAATAGCTGTTGCCAAATAGTCGTCGTCAAGAAAAGATGCAGAAACAGACTTGTCAAGTAATCAGTAGAAGCCGCATTAACTACCAAGAAGTTTGGACGCCAAATTTATGGGCATCAAATATTCGTACCAAACTTTAAAGGATTCTCTCGTTTTCGAACAAATTCGGATAGATTTTTCAAACTAAGTAATCTTGGTAGCGGGAAACGGGCGTTTTAGAGTTAAAACATTAATAGTTTTGAATCAGTTAGTGTCCTGGAATAACGATGTGCGAATATTTTTCTTTGTTACGGTACCGTAAATGACCGAATAAGCGCCCGGGGCGCTTATTTAAAATTTCATCTGTGAGGTAGCGCTTATTCGGCAAGGGCGCTTATTTAAATAGGGGCGCTTATTAAATTTTCTTAAAGTTTCAGCATAGCAATTTTTTTCTTTGGAAAAAATTAAACTCCTAAAGGTGCGAACAAAACAATAAGAACGACTCTGAAACAACGAAATATAACATAACTAAAGTATTTGGAAGCTATATAACAAGAATATCTTCGTCGGCTTCTTCATCGTCATCATCTACGGTTAAAAACTCAGGTGCAGCTTCCGCTACATCGCTTTCTTCGATGGCAAATTAAAGAATCAAAAATTGTAAAGTCCCCATATTTGAAGTAAAAGACAAGTTTTAATGATAAATAGTAATATATTCTGTAGCCTTATTAAACTCGCCTTTCCCCTTAGTTCTAAACGTATTGTTCTAAATAAGCGCCCCCTTTCTCTGTAAGGGGGCGCTTATTTCAGCAGGGGCTCTTGTTAAATAAAAACAGTCTTACCCCGGGGCGCTTATTCGGCAGGGGGCGCCGATTCGGTCATTTACGGTATGTACCAACGAGCTTAGTTCTTTACTTAATGTCAAACTCATGATATTGCTCTCATAGTATGGACGATTGGCCGATCAATTAATTGAAGAACTGATTGATCAATCAGTAGATAGATTGACTGAATAGACGAATAGCTATTGGTAAGGCACTTAAATGCTGGAACTTTCGACCTCAAAAAAAGTATCACAGGCAGTGAGATATCTGTTCACATTGTGTTTTCTTGACTGCTGGCATTCGTTGCGGAGTCATTGGCAAACGGAAAATCTCTGATACTTTCCTGCACTTTGATTTTTGGCCATGGTCTTCTTTGGCTGTAGAGTTTCCCATTCATACAGTAATGTTGGGATATGCTTCTTTCGTTGTCACCTTGGTATACTTTTTAACAGAATTGCGGAAAACATGCTGACCAAAGTGAGGGCTAATATGGATCCTTGTTTTACTCCGTTCGTTACGGGGAATGGTTCAGAAAATTACAAGTCAGTCATCGATCACTCTCGCCATCCTGCCATCATTAAACTGCTGCATAAGTCTCACAAACCCTTTAGTACAGCCAAATTTTGACTTTATATTGCGGCTGGCACAATATTATATTACCATTTTAAACTTCACAGCTGGCGGAGAAAAGGCTTTCTACCAATGTGCCAGATTGGCTTTTCAAATATGTTATAGATTTGCAGTCAGGGAGTTGAATTCTACTCTAAAACAGTTTTGCTTTGAATACGGTTCCATAAAGCTATGAGTTCTAGAGTAGAACTATTCAAATTTGAGTTATTCGGAAGACTTTAAATTTGGGCATTTATTAAAATATTTGTGGAAACTTGGACGAGCTCTAGACATCGAAATTGTGACCGTAGTTAAGTTACAACCAATATTAACAAAATTAGGCTGAAGAATAGTTTTCTCGATCACGTCAGTTGCTCAAACAATAGCAATGTGTTTCATGGAAGCCGCCGGCATTGACAGTCAACTGTTATCTCACAAGGCCAGCACGCCGTGTTATGTCTTCTCATAACCGGGGCACCAGTAACAGAAGGAACTTTTAACATATATCGATGTTTCTTTCTCTAGTTGGTTGCTGCTATCTATCTATCCAATTTTCTTAATTTCATAACAATAGGTCCATGCGGATAATGATCTAAAGGAACCCAAGTGTTCACTTGTGATCAACCATTGAGTCTGATTTTAGTACACACCAAAGCAATTATTAAGTGAAACCAAAACATTCAAGTGCGTATAATAAGTCTGCTGCATGAGGAACTACTCGAGTCGTTCCAATTCTGACTGGAATATGATAAGTAGAGGATTAGGTTCTGTCCCTTCATACAAGCTTTTAGCAAATGTTCAATAATCATTACCCTTACTCTTCCCGTTTTTCTGTAAGGGAATTCTCGTTGTGTACATGTTTTCTTATGATGGTTTGCCCTTGACAATCTGCTTCATCACAAGAGATGTTTGTGACAGGAAGCGCCAGTAAGTCCCGTATTTCTGATGTGATGCCTCACATTTTCCTTACATTTCCTTGCCGTCAGTAGCATATTCTGACTGTGTTTCTCTTTTGGGCATGTGCAGTTTTAGAGTGACGCGTTGTACATCGTGTTAACGATTGCCCAGGGTCACGTGTTTGCAAGTATCTGGATAAACTGAATTTTAACCCCTCTTAAGACATATCACATGACCCTGCAGTGAGCATACTCAGAATTCATGACACCTCGTAGCAACAACCGGTCACATGCTTTCCATTAGAAAGGGAAGTTCCACTTTGAAACCAATAATATGTGTTGTGTGTGTGCGTGTGTTGTGTGTGTGTGCGTGTGATATGCGTGTGCGTGCGTGTGTTGTGTGCGCGCGCATGTGTTGTGTTTGCGTGTGTTCTTTGTGTGCGTGTTGTGTGTGTGTGCGCGTGTGTTGTGTGCGTGTGTTGTGTGTGTGTGTTGTGTTTTGTGCGTGTGTTTTGTTCGTGTGTTGTGTGTGTGCGTGTGTTTTGTGCGTGTGTTGTGTGTGTGCGTATGTTGTCTGTGTGTTGTGCGTATGTTGTGCGTGTGTGGTGTGTGTGTATTTGTGTGAGCCCGCTCCTGTGTGTGTCACTGAAAAACCAATTGGTGTCAGAGTGATACCTTTGGAGGAAAGAACTGCAGTGCACGAACAATTAATCTCCCTTTGCTTTCCAATACACTCTTTTATACAAGAGAAGCACCATCTTAGGCTAGAAGTCACACCTACGTAACAAACACTTCCTGTCTCTCATTAATTCCTATGATTTATGTTATCACAAGTGTGCCCGAAGTCTCAGAAGAACAATCCATGTAGAAACCGTCCTTACTTTCACCACTACATTACCTTGATAGTATTTCTTCCTGAATTAAAAATGTAGGTAGGTGATTTGATTATGAGGGGATGTACTGACGTTTTCTTGGTACATAGCTCAGTTAGTAGAGCAGGACGCTGCGAATACTTTGGTCCCGGGTACGAAGCCCGGTGGTGACATTTTCACTTTTTTCTAGTATCTCTTCAAACTTGATGAAAAAATAAGTATCCAAGTAGGTTCAATGCTGTAGATAACCTATGAGCCAGGTTAATTTTTACTCATTCTTATAAAAGAAACACGTATATGGTGCCTGAACTTAGCCCGTATTGAGCTTCCGATAAATTTCAAGTGACAGCAAATTAATTATGTCTTTAATAAATACCTGCATCGGTTAGCTTTGAGTCCCTTAAATGCGACCATTGACGCCGAAATTCAAAAAAACTGATGTTTTCCCCCGTGTTTCCACCAAAACATTTCACCAATCACCTAAACGAGGGTCACAAACGCACATCGAAAACGCATGCTCAGAATTTCACTCTGCCACTCGTTATTTCCCTTTGAACGTCATGAAGCAGTGAATCTGCTCTGCCGACTTCCGCGCAATAATCACTACCTCAGCTACCAAGTCATAATTTATGAAAAAACAGTGCATGTAAGACACGGAGCATTACACAAACGGAGTAGCTGATGTGCAATTGTCTCTTTCCATCACCGGTAAGTGTGGTCATATATGGGCATATCAAGAGAGTCATTCGTTGCATGGTTACTCAGCGAAGTTTGAAAGTCATGTTTCTTAGTGAAGTTATTTATTTAGAAACATTTGTCAGATGTTTGGTTTAATTAGTTACTTAGCCTGTTATCAATGGAAATAGGCTAAAAATAAACTTAACGTCAAAAATATACTTTTTGTTGGTTTGAGATGTCACTGGGGATTACGTTAGGGTACATTCGATAAAAGTTGGAATTCACTTTGAAATAATTAACTTTTATAAAAAACTTTTCATCTACTTTTGCTTCTACTAAAACACACAAAGAGAATAGTATCTTCCAATATGAAAGAACAAAGTTAATCAAAGCAACCATAAATTTGTATTTAAAAATAAACGTAAACTAAGGAAGGTTTGGACCTGGAGGTGCATTTCCATATATGCAAAGATGAAGAAGGATACTATCATTCTGAATTGATATTGTTTCAAGCAATTTTGTATTACGAATAAACATATTTGGGCCAGAGTCAAATTTGTGGTCTGAATAATGTCCTGGCTATTTCCATGAGATGTCATTAGATTTGCAACGATTTTGCAGATATTTTATCAAAAGTCCTTTTAAAATACATTTACACTCCCGAATCTCGAATAGACGCACGCGCTAATACCTTTGACGGAAGAAAAAATCACCTGTCCGTCTTGAAGATATTCTACTGTTTATAATGGCATTAGTTCCACCTTTGGGGCCTGTTTGTAGTATAACAAAAAGAGTGCAGTAGTAAATACTTCGTGATGACTCCTGCTTTTTCTATAAGCCTTTATTATATGAAGTAAATCCTTAAATTTTGGCTTCCTTTGTGACTATCTCCACTATTCCAAGTCCCTTGTATTGCATTCTGGAAATTATTTTAACTACAATGGTTAGTTTCAAGTAAATTTTCTACTC
This sequence comes from Carybdea cf. marsupialis auct. non (Linnaeus, 1758), assembly GCA_010016065.2. Lineage (NCBI taxonomy): Eukaryota > Metazoa > Cnidaria > Cubozoa > Carybdeida > Carybdeidae > Carybdea > Carybdea cf. marsupialis auct. non (Linnaeus, 1758). The sequence goes on along the minus strand of JAAAKL020001590.1, from coordinate 20,148 downwards.
GAGGCCCAAGAATAAAAAAAAGTCTATCAAGATGAGTTTGGTGACAACATCTAGCTCATCTCGAACAACACTTCTTCAACCAATGCAACCTAAATTGACAAGTTACAAGACTTGCAGTTGTACCTTCCCATATATAGAGTTATGAATATGGAAGATAGTCAACTGGATGAAAGTGACTAGTTTTTTCCTTTGCCGTGTTTTGGAGACTATACAAACACACTCAGGTATTACTTGCCACAAGAATAAAATTCGATTTTAAACATGAATTTATTTTCTTATTAACTGCGATTTGGAGACGAATGTTGTACTAAGTTTATCATCAATAAATTTTGAGATTACAATGTATCTACAATTCTAAAAATGTTGTAAGCTACATTTTCTCAAGGAAGACATTGGCATCGACGTACTTTACATAATATGACAAAAATTGGCAATGTATTTCTGTTCTGGTTGTCCTTACTGGGTTCTGTAATAATGACCCATTCGAGTTGCTTACAAAGACAACAAAGGTATCAATCAATCAAACGATGTAAAACTAACAAGAAACGTTCTCTTCTGGAGATAAAACTGGACAAAAATAAACAGTAACTTTAACTTAAAGCAGCGATAAGTCTTACAATATAGATTTGCACCTATAGTACTAAGCTGAAAGGTCGTAATTTCCAATTGATTCGATGGGCATCCCACTCCTTCCCTCTTCCTGGTAAGAGCTTGCTCATTCACAGAACAAAGGTTTTGCAAAAAACACTGTACATTATGATGATATTTGTATTATCCTGAGTCAATTTGACGTTTATGGTAGACAAGGTATTAGACATTTTGAAATCTAATCATTTCACACCAAGCGAAATGCTCATACGTTCCCTCTCCTTGTAGAGAAACATAGTGTCCCACTTTTCTTTGGGCTGTCTAACTTGTACATGTAATGCAATTTTGATTGGCCTATTCATGTAAATTATCTACATCATCTAACACGAAGCAGCAGCGTCTCAATTCTGTTGTGAGTATAGATTAGGTACATGACATGATCAACCTTGAGCCTAGTTTACGTGCAGAAGAGCGCCATTGGTATGATCAATTTTGGATAGAGAGGTCACAGAGTTACAGATACCAGTAAGACTTCAGCTGAGCGTTTCAATAAGGCATTGGTAGTCACTTTTATACAAATCATGGAAACCAATAACCTCCGGGGAATACTATAAAACAATTTTTCCATTTCCACGCAAAATTTCAATGTATCTAGAATTATATTATTGCTGTGCAGCCATGTACAAACTGACGATCGGTCACAGGTGAAAGATTGTTGATTAACAATTTGCTTTCTAGAATTTTCTTTTAAAAACCTTTGCCTGAAATAAGTCCTGATGTAAAATCAATGACGATGAGGACTGTCATGAGAATGATGGTAAGAAAGGTGGAATGACCATGGCGAAAAAGATGATGATGATGATGATGATGGTGATGATGATGGTGGTAATAATCACGATACAAATGATCCTGATGATGATTGTCATGAAGATGAAGCCGTCGATCACGATACTGACGGTAACACGTTTAATGGATAAGATGGTAATGATAATGGTAATGATGATAACAGACGTGCTTATGAGTATTACAATGTTGATAATGACAAGGATGGTGATGACAATGATGATGAAGATTATTTGATGACGATGATGATCATCATCATGTGGTGATTCTGATAGTGGTTAAAATGATAATGATAATAGCAATCATGATAGTAATGATTTTGTTGATGTCGAGAACAACGACAATGATGGTGACAGTGATGATAATGATGCAAAAATAATATAGGAGATACTAAACCCCCCTTGCTCCCTAGAAGTTACGACCCTCAGCTAAAAAGAGTAGTACCAACAACTTTATTTCTACTTGGCGTAAACTTCCAAAGCTAATCAAGACTGAAGCTTCTGCTGATCTATTCTCATTCCATGCCGAATCACAAATTGAAGCCCAACTCAGTTTAACCTACACATTTTCAGATATGTCAAAAGGCCTGTTATCTACTTATGTCTGCAACTACTTAAACAATGAAAAATTTGCTTAGTTACCCTTATAATAACTCTTAAATTACATCTACATTTTACTTAGTGTTCTTTCAAAATATTGTTCAGTTCTTGTGGTTTGTATCGACGTATTTCTCCATTATTTGAGAGGGCAAGTTCTTCATTAGTGCCCTCGCTCGTCAGATACACCCAGAGACGTAGCCGTCGCTAAGAGCGATACTAGAAAGTGTTTTATTAACAAGATGTGTGACTTTGATATGGTGGTTGCTGAATCCATTCTCAAAGTATCAGAACCTTCATCTCCGCCGTGTACCGTGCTTTTTTCGTCATCGAATCGGCATAGATGACAATTTTGTCCGTAATGTTCCTTAGCTTTTCAGCCGTCGGGGCAAAATACCTCAATCTGAAATAGGATCTTCTGAAAATGACTCTTTTGGGGAAAATTACGACAGTGCGGCCAAACCTGCTCTTTGCACTTAACATAAACGGTTTGGGCAACCCTGTATTCAGTACCTCGAATATGACGATCCGTTTCTCATTTAAGTTGGCAGTAAAATCCTTTTCGGCGTATAATGGCCTAATCAAGACTTCTCTAGCAGTGCTGGTATGTTTTCCAAACCTTTCAAACATGAAACCACGCGTGGTGATTCCGCTCAACCTAAGTTTAAATGGTTTGCGAAATGCAATAAATGATGTCTCGAAAATGTTGGATCTGTCAGTTCCATTTAGCTTAAGTCCCGTGAGAATATTTTGGTGATGAATGGTCAGCAGATCGACGGTAATTGAACTTGGTAACACGTGATACATTCCAGTTAAGGTGACAACGATATGGATAACTGCACCTAAAAAAAGAAATAGGTATTATTGTTAACAGCTTATTCAAATATGATGCCATGATTGACGTTTCAAATGATGCCATGGTTGACGTTTCAAATATGATGCCATGGTTTAAGTTTCTAATATGATGCCATGGTTAATGTTTCTAATATGATGCCATGGTTAAAGTTTCTAATATGATGCCATGGGTAAGGTTTCAAATATGATGCCATAGTTGACGTTTTAAATATGGTGCCATGGTTGACGTTTTAAATATGGTGCCATGGTTGACGTTTCAAATATGATGCCATGGTTGACGTTTCAAATATGGTGCCATGGTTGACGTTTTAAATATGGTGCCATGGTTGACGTTTTAAATATGATGCCATGGTTGGCGTTTCAAATATGATGCCATTGTTAACGTTTCAAATATGATGCCATGCTTAACGTTTCAAATATGATGCCATGGTTAACGTTTCAAATATGATGCCATGGTT